>JAAZTK010002074.1:0-12067 GCA_036507255.1 Megalothorax incertus
CGAGGAGGATTCAAGGATGAGGGATTGGCCATGAGTTGGAGAAATACCAGCTCCGAAAAATGTACGAATAAATTCGATTTAGCTCCCCGGAAAGATGTGTGCTCTTCTGAATGAATATTAGTATATGCGAGGAAGGATGACATTGTGGACTCATCCTCCAAGTTTGGTTGAGGTATAGCATGGTACTCCTCGCAGTACCGGTGATTCATGACGATTTCACTCGTAATTTGCATTGGATCCAAATGTTTAAATGTGAATTTACTGGGTGCGGGTGCCAGAGGTCAAATTAAAAAATGTCAGCCTGATCTCTTCATCGAAATCCTCTAGATTCTTCGAGTAATCCTTTCAGAATTTAGGATTTAGGATTTAAGATCTTGAGAAATGATAAAAACCCTTTGAAATACATGCAGTTTCAAGTCTCCTTTTTCAAAAGGTGCAAAAAAGTCTTGAAAAAAGTCTTAAAAACTTTCCCCTCCTGCTTTCCCTATCCCTCCTTTGCATTCATACTACATTACATATGCAGCTGCTTATAAAATATACAATTTCAAGTTCAAATTTCAAACCTCATTCAAAAAAAGCCCGACATCTTCACGAGGAACGAGTTTGGCCACCTTTGGATTCTTCCCCTTACTCCAGGCACGCTTTTGGGCTGATTTTATGAGATTTCCTTCATCCCCCCGCAACTTTTTATTCTTTGGGGGCTTAAGAGAACCCGGTGAGGAGCAGCAGCCCTCCCCCATTTGCACCTAGAGCGGTTTGGAGGCTCGTAACTTGAAAGAAATGGTCAAAATTCAATGGTTGCATATGAGATATGAGTTCCCCCAATCCCCCCGCCCTCCTAGAGGCTAGGACCTAATCCCTGGCTTAAATACCTTCCTATATCCGTAGCTTGAGGATTCTAATTCGAGAAAAAAAGTTCAACTTATTCACAAACTTGGAGGAGGCTCTGTTCCGCGTGTTGCATTTTTATTCCCCTCGTTTTTATGGTCTGCCAGGCGGATCTCTAGATCCTTGGGGGTGGGTGGGTGAGCTGGTCCGAATCCGTGGTGGCTGAGGAACCACACACACAAATAAGGGAGATTAAGTGAGTAAAAAAATGGAGAAAGTTACTATTTCTTCCCCCCTAAGCTTGAGCTGAGTCTCGACTCCCAAGTTTGATACAGTCGAATACATCCAGCTAGCTTGCCCGGGAGTCCGGATCAGAATCCGTGAAAGGAATACGAGATATAGATGAATGGCTACACCTTTTAACTACGTCTTAAACATTTCTTTTTCTTAAACTGCCCGCAAGAGAGTATTTGTTTTCCTAATTAAGTCCATCAATCAAGGGATAGAGTTTTAGGTGGCCTGGGGGCGCTAAATCGAGAATTATTGACATGCAAGGAAGGGATCGAAGCTGACTCCGCCTACCAAGATTAATGAAACCTTTTGTTTCGGCCTGAAACTTTCGGGGCATTTTATTTAGAGGAGGCGGAGGAGGTCGGATTTACTCTGGGTGCAAGTTACAGAGGGTAAAAATAGCAAAATCCAATATCTTACGGGCGTGGAAGACAATGGAAAGGATTTGGGAGTTTCAACTAAGCACACAAAAGGTTGTTTCTTTTATTCTTTGGTGAATAGGGCCTCCTACAGCCGAGAAGATTGTTATTTTGATGGGCTTGTGACATTTTTTTCGTCTCAATTTTTTACAATGTCAAAAAGCCTTTTTAGCAAATGTTGTACTTGCAATACGAGTATATTGATTGGCTATATCAGTACAACTTTACAAGTATCGATTAAACCTGGTTCGGGGTCTCATTAAATGTTTCATTAAATTAAATCACATCTTTAGAGTTGAGATTCTTTAAAAAAATTCCAATTCATTTTTATATGCAATTTTATAGCCAACTCTTCAAAGTCTGATAAGACACGCTTCGAGAAAAATATTTTACAATAGCTATCTTTTTTTAATTTAAAAATACTTTAAAAATACTCGCGATCCTACGATCTAAAAATGATTCAAGATGAAATATCTGATTGCATTCAAATAGTGTAGTTTATTATTGAAATGTATCGACTTCAAGCGAGTTTTTGCATCAGATTCAGGGGGAACTTGGTGTTCTTTGTGTCAAAAAAAGTGGAAGATTCTCATCAAATCACAAGTTTTTGAGGGAGATTCCATCTTCAAGTTTTATGCTCATGTTATATGACGAGTGCATATTCATAAATAAGGGTGAAATGAAATGAGTTTTTCTTTGACATGAAAAAAATGAATGGGGGACTTTTGGAGAAAGACTCGGGGAAAAATGTGATTTGGAGATGATGAGAAAGAGCTCGATGATGCGAGAACATTGTATTTCATGTAGTATTATATGGCCTTAAATAATTTACTTGATTTAACTTGAACCCTCCACTCGAAAATTTAAAACTCACACTTTTCTTAAAGTTCTCTTCACTTTCAGTTCTCATCATGACTTGAAATTGTAGTAGGGACGCGGGTGCGACGCCCCAAGGAGGATTGGCCATAATATAACACTACTTGAAATACAAATGAAGATAAAGTATATTTATCCGAGTGGAGAGACTTGTACCCTCCTATTTTTAAATTAACTTGATATCCGTACGATATCATAGTTGAGATCTTTGTAAATGTAAATGGATCTTTTTATTATTCGGAAATAAGATAAACTGGATGAAAGGTCTGGGAGTACTCTTCACTTTATTTGTCTCATTAGTTGGAGGCTCAAGCTGCAGGGTCTTTAATGTAGGGTGTCTAGTAGTCTACATGGGGGAGATAACAAAAGGAAGAGGCTGGAGGAGGATGGGGGAGTCTGATAAGTATTAATATTATCAAAAAAGATAGGAAAAATAACGATATACATTTACTCGGGGTTCCCCCCGCGCTTCCTCGGCCTTTTAATATTATTAGGTAATTCTAGTCGCACTAATAAAATGAGTAGGGCATTATTGCTGAAATTACAGTGGAGGAATTTGGGGAATAACTGTTTATTAATGAGTCGAAAGTGGGGATTGTTAATTAAACTTTTTTTGAGATCCCCCATTTAGATGGTTCCAGACTCCAGAGTTGGTTGATTCGGTAAAATGAACGTGACATTTGGTTGCACTCGGAGATTTCTCTTCGAGGTACGAGATTAGGATCGGAACTGTCTTGAATTTGATCTTAGTACCATCCTGAGAATCATAGAATGTACAATATGTAAATGTTTGATCTTTGCTGGGAAATCTCCGGATCAAAAGTTGATGTCATATTTTCCAGTGCAGCGAACCTTTCAAGATCAAATTGTCAGTTGAGAGTGAAGCGAGGGGGGAAGTCTGAGGAGGAGGTGGAAAATGACACGAAAAGGCTTCCTCCGACTCTGCGATGTCACTCCTCAGTGCTCACAAAATAATAATACAAGAAGGAAGCTTAGCTTTCTCGGAGACTCGGGTGTCTTATGGGACTGGGTTTAAAAGGGCCAAGTTAAGTGAAAGCGAGAGAGAAAGCACTCGATTTTTGGATTTTTGTGGTGGCTTTTGTACTTTTGCAAAAAAAAATAAATATAAAATTCGTGGCCCAGAAAATGCTGAAGTAAACAATCGTGTAGGTTGAATTCCTATTCTTTTTATTATTATAGGCCCTTTTTCCATCCAAGTAGTGAAAAGTTGGACTATTCTGCAACTTGGGGTCAAAGAGCATTATATGGCTTTTGATGATGGCCAGAGTTTGGATTGAGCTAGATTGTATTTGGCCTCATAAAGGCTAAGAGAAAAGTTTTTTTGCGGATCCTTTCTCGTATAAATACTTTGAAAAGTTTATTTGTATACTCTATGCTCAGTTTTATTGGGCTTATCCTTGAGAGAGGTTCGAAAGAGATATAACACTGAGCCGGAATCGGATCATTTCAAAACCGACCGACCTCCGGAGCGAGTAATAACAATTCTTGACTTTGTGATATGAGTTTCTCACTTCCAGGTTTGGATTTTAGATCCAATTTTTCCCTATCTAGAGAAAGCAAAGCCAAATTTGAATGAATGTGCAGCTTGGAGCTGTACTTTCCAGAAAGATCCCAGAAGGAGGTCATTTTTTCCAAGCCAGTTGAAATGTACGACATAATTCTACATTTAGAAAAGTTTGCGAGAATAAATAATACTCCGACCCTGTGTTTACATTCCTGTATTCACATTTCTTTCCATTAGCAGACTCAGCTTTCACTCTCAAAATCCCTTTTGGGGGTAGCTTTTTTTGTCCTGACTCCTGTGGAATTGAATTAACTTATAAATTATAATTCAGGGGGTTTGGAAATGTAATTTGAACATGTTTAATTAAAATTTGGATTAACTTTTGGGTAATTCTTTGTAAATCCCTTTTGATGACTGTCCAAACAGAAGATTAAGCTTGGATTCCTATGTATTTCCGGATTTATTAATCAATTTTGCAGTAAATCCGACTTTATTATGAGGGGCTTAGCCCCTCATTCGAACCGAGTTGAATGTTTTCTTTTAATTACATTCTAAATTCACTCTTCAAATTACTTTACTTAATATTTTGCGTCATTCATGTGTGAATCGATGAAATTGGATGGCATCATTTTGCGGGAATGGGATTTAATACCTCAAGATATGATGGTAATTGAATGGTAATTCATTGCAGATATTTTTTGGGTAGGAAAAAGAATCCTCCAGAAGCTCAAGAAGACCACATAAACTGGAAGAGTAGTTGAAAAACAAAAGCTCTTTGCGTGGAGGAAACTTTATGAAAATAATGCGAAGGCGAGGGCTTTTATGTCCCCTCCTTGGGGTTAGATTGTCACTTAAATCTGGAGCAAGCGAAGGCTGTGACCAGATTTTGCTTTCAACATAATGAAAAGACATGCTAGTAATTTTATTTCAAAAATGCGGAGGCTTTTACGGATCCTAAGAATTCAGTTTATTATTATTGAGGGTAAAATAAAATTTGGGGATGGTGGTTTTGGGTTGAATAAACTGGGACCTAATCTTTAAATCTCTAAATCCTATCCTGTCAATTACTCGGAGGGGGAGCAAATCTAATAATATGCAAAGTAGTCGAGGATGTGGAGATTTTCATATATTATTAAGCGACTTAATTTTAATGTATGCAGAAATTATATTATCAGGATTCGAACTGCTCCAGGAAATTTCAATTCCTCTTCGATAACTTAATACTGGATTCTTTTAATATTTTTTGAATTTTTTTTGTATGCAGAGCACGCGGTTATGAGCATAAGTGAAAGTAACTTTTTTTGGGTGGTGGTACGAGATTGAGTCTAGATTTTAAAATTAGTTTATAGCCTTTTTTTATGCCTTTAAAAGATCCCAACTTTTTTTTGCCCATATGGAGAAAGTTTTTAAAGGGTAATCCGCATCTTCCGTATTTCTTGGATGGATTTACACTTAAATTGGACACAATTTGTTTGGGAAGCGGATGTAGGTACACTTTAGGAGTTTGTACTCTGATTTTAAATCAATTTAAAAATGATGGAATACCCGAACGGGACGAGGGTTCCAGAAAAAAAAATTCAAAGATGGATGGGAGGAATATAGGCTTAGCCATTGTGAAGGTGACTTTGAATTCTTTTTGAAATGGTCGATCCATCTCAGTCGGGGTTGCTGAAAAATCCCAAAAGCCTAATTTGCATACTTTTTCATACCCCCAAAACTTATTAAAAGAGAAAGCAATTTAGCCATTCGTGTTTTGAATTCTTCGAGGAACTCATTTGCCATATTTCCTTATTAGTTATTTGGAGAACTTCGAATAAGTTTGAGTTTTAAATCGATTAGAGTTGGCGGAGGAGCTGGCTCCAATTTAATAATTTGCAAAAGTAAATACCGCTTTTGAAATTGGGATTCGAAAGGAAAGAGTTTGAAATTGTTTGGAGTGCTAATGCCCTCTCCGAATAATAATATTTTCATATTTGTCCCTCGAAATTGGAT
Organism: Megalothorax incertus; assembly: GCA_036507255.1. NCBI lineage: Eukaryota > Metazoa > Arthropoda > Collembola > Neelipleona > Neelidae > Megalothorax > Megalothorax incertus. The sequence goes on from JAAZTK010002074.1 coordinate 5,932, forward strand.
AAGTTTTTAAAGGATTCCAAAGTGCATATGCCATATTATAAATTCAAGTTACTAATACAAGTGTCGATGAGTAGTAGTGCGAGTAGGTTTAACTTGAAGGTGCATATGTTCTCCGTGTAACATTCCTCCTCCTCCTCAGAGTTTATTAAATATTTACTCCGGCTCCACTGCAAACAAAAGAAGCGTTTTAACCTAATCTGATTAAAATGAGAGTTGTTTTTAGTAAAGGGAAGGAGGAGGAGTAGGCTGAAGGAGAGTGCTCAAATGATTGCCGAGGAGGAGGAGGAGGAGGAAGGCTGAGCCCCCTTTTAAATGCCCGAAATTTCAATAATGAAGTTAAATCCTAATCAGATTATATTTTAGCCTGGAGCTCTCTACTGGGAATATGGACGGGGTTTTAAAATAAAGTCTTATCTCTCGAGTTATTTCAAGACTTGGGTTAAGATGATTATGATGATGTTGAGTAGGTGGATATATTGATGATGAAATGTAAGCTTTATTAAAAACTATAAAGCCTCAAAAGATTGAAGCTTTTTTGGTTAATTTTATTATCATCCTTTTTGTTCAAAACTCTTTTATCCTCCTGAGGTTAATGCAATTCTTCCTGGCCTGGGAAAAACAAACCGGATTTAATGAGATTTGAAACTGGAGTTCAAAGTTTCAGATCTTCCACAAATGCATTAGTTTAAAGTATATAGTTTGTAGGTAAAAAGATTTGGATTTTGGATGATTCAAAGGAAATTGAGAATCTATATGGGAAATAAGCCATGATTGTGAAACCTCGTTTTATTTTATTTGAATAAAGGTCGGATGAAGGTGCAATTCACAATTAACTTTGCAATATCTTTAAAGTAAATCCCCCCACCACGAGGAAGGTGATTGGAAGGATTTTGTGGGGCGGCTGCTGTTCGGGGGTTTATTTTATCTCATCGATGTGAAAAGTCGTGGGGGATTCTCGGATAAATCGGGAATAAAGTACGACCTGCATAGAAATCCTCTTCTTAAGGGTTATTTGTAAGAGTAATACGTACGTAGGAGCCGATATTGGGGCTTTATGGAAAGTAAAATAATAATATATCAGACAGGGAGAGCCGAGAGAAGGAATATCCCCCTTTTGCTCCCAGTTTGGTTACTCTTTCTCTTTTTATTGGGCATATCTAATGGATAAACATAAGCTGGAAATAATGCAGCCTATTTATGCGACCATCTAAGGAAATAAACCCATTTCACCCGAGCTAATATAAATAAGGATTCGAAATTTCCATTCCTCCCTCAAGGGGGAATAAACTGGTCCTTTAAATTGAGAAGTAGGGTTTAAAAGTGGGTAGTTGGGTCCTCTGATGTTTGGTTTAGACTTGGGCCAACGCCTTATATTGAGTTCCAATGACATGACGTACGTTTGGTGCATTGAAATCAAGCCACTGCTATATTTTGCTATATTTACTTTTGCTGTAGCTTAATATAGCAGTGGCTTGATTTCAATGCACCAAACGTAAGTAAATACCAAAGATTTCACATATGCAAATAAAGGAAGGGGGGGGAAAGACAATGTTATACAGTAAATATTTGAATTAGAGCTTATTGGGCCAGCTTCTTTTGAGGTGGTCGCGTGTCCCATCAGCCTCAAAAGTTTATTAAAAAGAGATGTAAAGAATGTATATTAAAATGGGCAATTTCTCCGCGAAACTTTGAATTTTTTAGCATTGGACAAATTTTTAATTTGAACCTTTAGACCGAGCCAATTTTGCGGATTATAAATACACTGCAATTATTTGAAATTTCGCATTAGTAAATTGAAATCCAAATGCGAATTAAAGCTCAAGGCGGTTACGAGTAATATTATAGATCTAAATTGGAAGCGGATTATGATCCCTATTTGTTTTCATATTGTTTTGCCAGTTGACAAGCTCCGACTTGGTCGGATTTGCATTGAGGAGTTTCTGGGATTTTGAAATATGATGAATTCCAAGAAGAGCGTTAATGATCCCTTGAAAGCAAAGCCTTGTATTCCTCAGAGCTCAGCTCGAGGTATTAATATTTGCAATGATGAATATGATGAATTGTTAACCAATACCCTAAATTATACGGATATTAATATGAGTTTGGATAAATGGATTCCCAAATCAAAATATCTCTTAAATATACCTTGCTCCGAGTATAGGGGAATGCAGTATTAGAGATTACAAAGTTTGTGAACTCTGAACACTGTACGAGGCTTTCTAATTAAATGAACTCCTTTGTTTCGAGAAACTCTATCAATTAATTAGGGCCAAAGTTCACGCCAATTCATTAGGAATTCTTGTTGGGGATTTTTCCCCTCGGCTTTTACTTACTTAATCTTCCTGAAATATTTCTTACCTCTCGCTCGAAGTCTCTCGGAGAGTAGAGAGGGAGGGGAAAACTTTGCGATTTGCAGATTTGAAAAGTTTTGTGTCACCTTTCGCTTGTGGTGGTGTTTGTCAATGGTCCTTAGACTTTTTTCATTCCATTAAATCCATCCTGAATCGTATACATAAAAGGAGTGGCTGAGGAGCCGAGTAAATAAGAAATACTTTTACTTCGAAGTGTGGATGAGGAATATTTCCTGGACTAATGAAAAAGTTTAGAGTGTTTAATTTGGTAGGTGCTAGGAGCCTGGATTAATCCTTAAGCTCATAAGGGCATTTCAGGGATGTATAATTTAGCATTTTAACTGCAAAAGCTTTGAGAATTGTTCGCTTTTGCACTCGGCTTAAATTCTCGGTTTTAATACCTCGCTTTAAGAATTCCTATTACAATAAATGAATAGTGAAAGAGTCGAGAAACGAGATAAAACCCAGCAGGATCGCGAGATCTCTTTATATTTCAGAGAATTGTTAAAAGAGTAAGGTAGTACAAGACTTGGAAGATTCACCAATGATTAATTGGTGACTTTTCTAAAGGAGGAGGACCGAGGAGGCTATGAGATTATGATTCTTACGACCCTCTTCCTTTCCTCTGTCTCTTAATCTAATTAAATTGCCCATTGAGCCATCCATATTCCTGAGCTATTTCGATTCAAGAAAGCAGAAGGATTTTGGAATTGACTCGATTTTGCATCTCTTTTTTCTTCGAGGAGGAGCTCGAGGATTTGTATAAATTCATTTTAGCCACAATACCCTTTAGAGTGAGTGAATCGAATGATTTGAGTTGACTTTTTTTTTTCAAAAAAGGGCAAGTCGAATGAAGTTGAATGATGCTACTAATCCTCAAGGATTCCCCTTATGTAACTAAAGGGGATCTAGCTGTATCTACTTTGAATTGGGAGCCCCCAAGTCGTTCTCCACGAATTATCTCTGAAATAAAATGGTTCAAGTATGGCCAATATGAGAGAGAGATAGGAAAAAAAGGTCTTGGATGCATAATAGTATGACTTTACATTCATCCTCAGTTTCTTATGGCCGTTCTCCACAGAGTGAGAGAGTGGGTGCATTTCCTCTGAACTCTACAGAGTTCAGGCTTCCCCTTCCAAGAGAAATCCGTATAAATACAAAGACCTGCGCTCCCAGCCTCCCCTTCACAGTTCACACAGCAAGGGACTGTTTTGAAAAAGCTGCTTTTCGGGTACCTACTACTCATACCGGCTCACATGCTCAACTTGTAGCCAGTCGATGTTTGTCCTCCCATCCTCCACGTTCACCTCTCTCTTGGGAGTGTGCTTTTTGGCTCCGATTTCCTGTTTTCGTTGAAACTCGGGTTCCAAAATTAAGATTCCAAGTGCAAAAAAAGAATTCAAGCTTCCAAGAAGCTTTATCTGGTTTACAAAATACTACAAATTGATCCTAATCGATCTTTTTGTGCAAAAAAGGTATATACTTTCGAGACTTTGAGAGATTTGGGGAAAGAAAGGAATTTTATTGTCTGAGCTCGGTCAAATTGGACTCTTAGAAAAAGTGAGAAAGTGTTGTCTTTTAAAAGGGTCGACCTCCGTTCAAAGAAAGACTCGAAAGAGCGGTCGAAGACTCGAAATAGGGGTTTTTATTTGGGAAAAAAGGAGCGGATCGATTCCAGTGCAATTCGAGTGGAAGGGATACCACCTCCGAGAAAGTCTAAACAATAAGAATTAGGATCGAGAAGGCGGAGGGATTCCTTTGACTCATTAGCAATTAGGAGATTTATTATCTTGTTAGCTGCTGGCTGGTCTGGAGTCTTTCTCGTGGCCCCCCAATTCGATCCAAAACAACTTTCCCAGAAAAACATCAGAACAAGCTGCTCCGAAAGCGAACCTTGCACTAATACAATAGCTCACAAATCAGCATCACATCGTAGCTCGTACTACCATTGTGCAACTCATCTGGGGAGCTCAAACCTCGAAGAAAAAAAGCCGGAGAAATAATCTAAAAATGCTCAAAGGGAGCTTTTGGAGGATTCCTTTGATTATATAGATTTGGAGCCCCCTCCACCCAGCAACCTTTTGATCCTTTTGAAAATTTGGAATATCCCCCAAAATTCGCCTCCACTTTTCCTACTTGTAAAATTCCCAATTCTAGTGCTGGCTGATAATAAGGACTTCAAAAGACTCGAGAGCCCAGCCAGGGGATGAGCTGTAATCATCATCATCATCATCTTCGGCTCGGTCTTGTCGTCTCAGCTGAAAACTAACAGTTTGTGGGGGGCTTCGAGCTAGTGAATGACAGTAGATTGCAATTTAGTCCAGACTTTGTGCGGAATTTAAAAGGTTGTCAATTTAAGAAGATCCGCCTGAATTGAAAGAATGAGCTGAATCTTACTTGGAACAACTTCCAAAAATGTCCAAGCACCATCATCATCACAATAATAATAATAGAGGCAAAGGAAGGCCTCCTCCGGTTCAATCCAATCCTCTTGGGGCCCGTGGTGGGTCAAAAACTCCTCCAAAAATCTCTTCTAAAGCGGATCGTGAATCTGTAAGCATTTTTTTGCACTTTCTTGTCATCAAGCTCGTAAAAAATAATAACCATTAAATTACTGGGGGTGGAGTCAAGTCCAGTTAATTGCCCGCAAACGAAACGAGTCATTAATTAAGCCACTCCGCTCCTGAATTGTGTGTATTTTGAGGCGAGGATAGGATTAAATGGTAGTGCAAATATTTAACCTACTCAATTACAGCTCCATATACACTATGGTACAGCTAAAATGAGCATCAAATATTCAAATGCTTGTCTTTTCCCCTAAAACTATATAGTTTTGCACTACGAGTAGCTTGCTCGTGCACTACACTCCAACCTGTCGCTCTTTTTGCTTTCACTTCACTTTACTTTCCTCGAATGCATTCACACATACTGGCACATGTGTAAATATTCCATATCCCGAGACTCTCGAAGGCTGCGAAATCGAGGTGCTTGAACCATTTTTCCGGCCCCCAAATCCCCCCGCTACTTTGACACGAAATACTCCAATTCCGCCATTATTTTTGGTGGATTTTGATTCATTAATTCAAGCACGATATATATTATTTTATATTAAACTTGAGACACAATCAGAAATCTGCTCCAGTATTTCGACTTTGCATGCTTTGGTCATTATCGACTTTTTATGATTTGTATGGGCACTTTTTTTAGGGATCGCGTCGGCGTGGCCCGATTTAAATTCAGAATTTGTCATAATTCAAATTTCAACGGCCGTTATCAGCGGAGATATTGAGATTTCAAGGTGAGAAACTGCGAGTAGGAAGATTGGCCAATATCCATTGAGCTGGAATTATTTATTGGTGGAATCAAGTAGTATGGCCCATATATTGGCTGGGAAAAAGATAAGATTCAAATTTATTCTCACGGGTTATTTATTCTATGCTTTACAAGTAGGTAGGAGTGAAAGGTGAGGATTTTTGGGTATTTCTTTGAAGGATTTGAACTACTAGGTTGCATAAATAATGTATGAAATATACATTTATTTTGCAAAGTAGCAATTTAAATTATAGGTAAATTCTGGATCTGTAATTTGGAATTGATTTTAAAATTACGCCCTGAATTATTAATGGCTAAGAATTCCATCAAAGTTTAAATGGGGACATTTATGGTAGGATTATTAGCTCCATTTAAAGGGCTATTTACTTTTATATTACATCTCCGGCCCTTTGAAGTTTGTGGGGTGAAGCTCGATCTAATGACAATGCAAACAGAATAAAAAGTTCAAACAT
>JAAZTK010002075.1:0-12065 GCA_036507255.1 Megalothorax incertus
ATTCCCTCAAGTTTAAAGTGACGACGAGACGCTGAAATATCACGCGTCCATGCCAAAATAAAAGTGCACAACTCGGTTTGGGAGGTCGTCAGACATTTAGCTAATTATCTCGTAAATTAATTAATCAAATCTTATAACACTTTGGACAAATTTACCTGGATGTTTGACGGTTCGATTGATGTGTTAATTAAATTTTTTACTTAATTAGTTTATTGGCAGTGTTTAGTTTAATATATGCGGATTTATTCATGGGACACCCACTAGGTAGAATATATTGAGCTTTATCTGTAAAAGAGTTTGTGCAAAGCGTGAAATATATTTTAGGAATCGCCTCTAATTAGAATCCTATTTCATTTGATTCTGAAGCTCATTATTAAAATACTTTACCTGCTAAATTAATTCACAATTTAAGGCTTTTCTGATAATTTATACGTAGGTCTTGGATGATTTTAAATTTAAATGAAAAATGTACCTAGAAATAGGCCTTTGATCAATGTTTAAAGCTAATAATTTAATTTTAATTGATTTCAGGTGCCTTAGAAGAAGAAGAGGGAAAGGATAAAGAGAATTTAACCCCAAAGCAAAGGCATTTGATTCATCATCGAGAGCTCTTTTTATCCAGACAAGTAGAGACTTTACACTGCAACTCAAATAAGAGGTATACCCATTTAGATAATTGAAGGCTGGGACTTTATTTAAATTTTAAATATTCTAATTTCATAGGAAAATGCTCTGTAACCCTTTTGAATGAGACAGAATGCCTCGAATCATACCTCAAAATAGATGTAAAATTATTTTGACGCTAATTAAATTAAAAATGACTAATTTTTTATATTTATTTGCAAATAGGATACATTTTATTACTCATTGGTGTACGATCCTCAGCAAAAAACTCTACTAGCGGATCGTGGAGAGATCCGAGTAGGACAACGTTATCAAGCAGATTCAATACCTAAACTTAAAAACAGATGGTTCTTCAAGAATGCTCAAAAAAGGGGAAGAGGATGATCGAAGGTTTGAGGATTTGGAAGAGTTGGTTTGGACCCCTGAACATGGATTAACGGATAAACAAATAGACCAATTTTTAGTCATTTCCCGGTCTGTTGGTACATTTGCGAGAGCTTTAGAGTTAGACTTATTTACTTATATATTTTTATATTTTTTTTTACTTATATATTTTACTTTAGATTGTTCGAGTTCCGTGAAGCAACCAAGTCTTCATATGAGTGCTGCAGCAGCTTCAAGAGATGTTACACTATTTCATTCAATGGACCTCCTTCATTCACATTCTTATAATATTTCGGGAGCAGTCTCTGCCCTTGTCCCTTCATCTGGCCCCGTACTTTGCCGTGATGAAATGGAGGAATGGTCAGCTTCAGAAGCTAATCTATTTGAAGAAGCTTTAGAAAAGTATGGCAAAGATTTTGCAGATATCCGCTCTGATTTCCTACCCTGGAAAACACTACAAGAATATTATTGAATATTACTACATGTAAGAGATATGTCGTAGTATATTCCTATGTTTTAATTATAATAATTGGTAAATTCCAGGTGGAAAACCACGGATCGATATGTTCAGCAAAAGCGGGTTAAAGCTGCAGAAGCTGAGACTAAACTCAAACAAGTATACATACCCAATTACAAGTCAAATTCATCGTCCATCTCAGGAAAAATCATGAATGGAAACAATACGCCAGAACCTCTCATTCCAGGAAAACCATGCGAAGCTTGTTCTTGTAAGCTTTTGTATTATGATTTTATTAAGATCATTGATTAATTTCAATATTTCCTCAATAGCTACAATGTCTACCCAATGGTATGCTTGGACAGGAAATTCAGGGATGCAAGCAAGGCTTTGCTCTAATTGTTGGAATTACTGGAGAAAGTATGGAGGCTTAAAGACCCCGAACAAATTGAGTAAGTTCAATTTAAATTAGAGATGCTGGATTGGAATTTGTACTAATTTAATCATATTTTGCGTTTTAGACGATCTGTGCAAATCAGATTTAGTTGATGGAGAAATTGAAATGATCAAAAAACACAAAGATGAGCTCGAACCCCAAGTGGATCGAGCCCCAGGGCTAATGCAGCCTCGGCTTCATAGGTGTGGAGTGAATAATTGTGGAAAGGATTTCAAAATGAAGAATCAATTGGCGAGGTATTTATTTTATTTAAATTTAAATGTGAAAAGAATTCTAATTTAATTTTTTAAATATCTTTAGGCATTATGCTACTGCACATGGCTTTTCTATGAGATCTGGCTCCCCGAGACCCACAGTTCTGAAGTCGCGTACAGGTAAATGTTGTAATCCAATTAAAATAAAGGCACTTTCTAATTTCCTCCCTTTTTTTCTCCCCGTCGCATTTAAAACAGGTATACAACAAGGTTAATGAAATATAGTTTATTTTATACTTAATTTATCAAATGGTTTTTTTAAAGTTTAAACTAATATTATATTTTTTTTCTTTTAAATATATACAGCATTTTACCTTCATACCACCACAACTACCCGGATAGCAAGGCGAGTTTGCGTTGATATCCTAAGAACAAGGCATGCTACTCGATCTCCATTTTGGCCTACAAACGGAAATCTCATAAAACAAGAATGTAAGGATTTCAGATTTAATTATTTAAAAGCTCGAGTTAATTGAATTTCAATTGATTCAAATTATAATTCATATAGACATTCAAAGGACTATTGGAAAAGAGGGGTCTGAGCTTATTGCATTAATCAAAGGAAGAAAGAGAAAGTTACCAGATGCAAAGGTTTCAGAAGGTGTGTATTTGAATACTCTAAAATAAATGTACATTTATTTATTATTTATCTAATTTTCCAATTAGTTGCACATAAATTGGGACAACCTGAGAGAACTGTTGCGGATTGGCTAATCCTTACAGAGAAATCAAAGATGCCCAAACCTGGTAATTTTAAGAGTCAAGAAATATAAGAATGCATATTAATCTTGCTGAATATTTGCAGACTTTGTGGCATTCCCTAAGCCGCCCAAAGGACCCGATGGATCCCTAATTTATGAAAGGGTCCCCGAGAAGCATATAATTGCTGTCAATAATATTTCCCCAAACAGTTTGTTGAAGCGTGGCTATGAAGGATTTAATGGTGTAGATTCTGCGGCTGCAAAGAAAATGAATTGGGAAGCGAATCAAAATAAAACTAGCTCCCGAGAAGGATCCCCCTCACTCCCCTCAACTCAACATTTGCCCCCTTCTACGGGTTTCTCTCCAAATGCACGCTCACTACTAACCCATATGAATGGAACAAAGGCAAAGATTGCGACAATGACCCGGATTGGTTCGCGAAAACAAATCATTTCTTGGTCCGATGCTCCAGATGACCTATATTTTTGTAGCAATGATAATTCAAAGTGAGTAATTTGATCTTATTGAAAAAGAAATCTACTAAATTTTTTTCTTAATTAGGAAATTACGCAAATCACTAACTCCAAATGAAATGAGACGCCTAGCTCGGACACCTACAAAAGGTGTACTCCGAAAATCCCTTGTTGATGCATACAATTATACCCCAGCCGTTCCAGTTCGTCCTGCTTCGGCAGAACAACAGCAGCATTAACGTTAAATTAGATTGTAATTATTTTTGGTTTCAGTTTTAAGCTTCACAGTTTGAAACTTTGAATTGATATAGATAAGCTAATTGTGCAAACTTTTCTATTCTATTATATTTATGAATTTTATTATTATTAAGTACCTAGTAAGTATTAATTAAGAATATTGATAGTGAGATGACCAAGGAAGGAGTTAAGAAAAAATTCAAATAATGCATCGCATTTTTATTGAAATGTTGTAGGAATAGCTGGAAAGATTGAGTGAAGATTCTGTATATAGGTAAAGTTGTAAACCAAATGTATATAGTATTTGTAATATAGAGGTACCCACACTAGCCTATTAAAAATCTATAATTCTAGAATATTTACGATTAATCTATGCATTGTAGTACGATATTTATTGTGTTTTATATTACTCCACTTTGAGAATTTCGAATGTGATTTAAAATGTTATTTGTTGGGGGGTTTAAATGCACTTTTTGACTGGGATGAAGCTCATCAGAAACTTGAGAAAGTTGCATAAAATTGAATTAGAGGGGTTATATTACTTTATTTAATAGTTACCTAAATAGAATATCTGTTTAGAGATTATAATATTAATTAGGAATGAATATATATTATTATTATGCACCTGTATTCTCTACATCTATATTTTCTATTATTAATTTACTTATATGTTTAGACTTTTAGCTATCGTACATGTAATTGTATAGATAATTTATTAGCCCAGATTATCTGTACATTTAAAAGGTTTGGAACATGCATTAATTTGTATATTTATTTCAAAAGCTCGGCTAATTTTATTTGCAATTTGACATATATTATATTATTTAAATTGCATTATATTATTTATCAAAATATCATCAAACTCCTAATTAATATCTATTAGGTTTAGATTTAGCAAAAAATTGATTCAATTTTGGTATTCAATTCATAAAAGTATTTATTTTGGGATTTGGGCAAAATAAGATTTAAGCAAAAAAATACAAAGTTCAAATAGAATTTTTTAAGCTAATTATCGTATAATACTATTTTATAGCATTGAATTAATTAAAATTGTTGTATCTTATATAATGTATACTTAAATATTTAATAGTACCGACTAAAGCTCCTGCATATAATTATCTAAATATTAGTAGATTTATAATGAATTATGACTGCAAGGTAGCAGATAGAATTTGATCCATAATGAAATGAAATAAAGTAATCTGTAGGAATTTAGTATACATTTTAGATGGTAATAACTTGTACTTATTATAATTGTTGTTAGCTATTTTATAGATTTTTTTTACTGGAAAGATGTACACTATATTAATTAGGTATTGTATATTTAAGAGTTAGGCTAAATTAGTTTTAATTCACTGCTTTTTCAATAATATAAAGGAATAAATTTTGGTGGGGCGATCAGATTTAAAAGTTCATTTACTCGGCTCTGATTTATTTATCATTTCATTGTATAAAAGTTTAAAACATTATAATTTTGGTAGTAATTTGCAAATTATTATATTAATACATTAGCTATACACGTCTAGACATATCATAAAATCAGATTCAGGATCAGTAATATAAAATCTTTACAAAATGATTACAAAAAAAATAATCAAATATTCACAAAATCTCTTTGTTTGCAAGTTCAAAAATGGCACGCGTTTCATTCTTTGTGGAATCCTCATTTGAAATTTTTAATTCATTGAAGGATATGCTTAGGGGGTCAAAGTGGACAATATTTGATGGAAGATGATCTTTAATTAGCATAGCGAAATCCGTTCGAGATGGAAGAGTGTCAACATAGCCCAACCAATAAATAACCATTCCGGGTCCAAATCTACAAAGATTTTTTACAATTTTAAGATTGTTTAATTGAAACAGATCTGTGATTACCTATTCCAATACGATCTCAATTGACTGTTGATATAATCGGTCTAAAGGGATTAATCAATGCTATTAAATTATCGGCAAATATAGACTATAATATTTAAGGAATTAATTTTCATATACAGTTCTTACATGAGTTTCTTCATCCCCAAACGTTGCTTTGCTCTCGATCCAATTTACAATTTGTCCATCGATTGCTTAAGAGTTTTTCAAATTAATTAACAAGTTTAAAAATTAAAATTTCACATACATATTGGAACTTCTAATCTAAAATCCGGTGTTTTGTCAAATCCCATTCCTCGAAGTTTGTTTTCATCCGAAAATAATATCTTTTTCTCCGTCAATTGCGCTTGAAGGAGATTCTCATATTCGATCCCAATTGCGCTGCAAAAAAAAGACAAATTGCTTTTACTGATTATGTTGTTAAATACAATAAATTTCTTAACTTACGCCTTAACAGAGTCAGGAATTGGTCCATAATTTGTATCATGAACGGTTGCCTAAAAGAAATAAAACATTGGAATTATTTCTATGTATTAATTTTGAAGAACTTACCAAATAAACTTCATATGACAAGTCCCTATCCGGGATTTTAGTTGTATCATTAAGCAATCGCCCAATTTCGCTTCGGATTTCTTGATAATTTACACCCCTTTCATTGTCATTTGGTGAAAAATTCCCACTCGAACGAATGAACCCCTCTAGAATTCCTCTTGCCACCAAAACTGGTGTAATTTCAAGTTCATCTGATATTCTAATTATAACTCCAGGAGTCCTTGTTCGAGTTACTTCAATTTTTAAACCTGAAAATAATCAAGTTATATAAAATGTAAATAACAAGCCAATTTAAAATATTTATTTATATATTTCCCGCAGCCTTTCACCGCCTTGCTTTTCAACCACATCAACTGATGGAATTTACCACAAGGAATGCATCAAGGTTTCGAAAATATAAAAAATCAAAATCGACTGCATACAAATAGACCTACCATTCATAAAGTTGACAGCTCTTTTCAGGGGAATTAATTTTTGAATGGATTCCCTTCATTTTTCTTTGTACAAAATTGGAAAAAATACTTCCGAGTGTCAGCATGGGAGTCCTACAGTACAATACATAATTAATTTTAAAATTTTGGATTAATTAATATTAGACTATTATGACAATGCAATGGTATAAAATTTTAAAGTTTAAAATTTTATACCATTGTCGTAATAGTCTAAATTAAATTTAAACTCAATGAATTCTTACGAAGGATAATTCTCTTCAAGTGCATTTTGACATTCCGACAATTTCTTGGATTTTAATAGATTGATTATTTGGTCGTAGACTTGGATGGGCATTGGAAGCATGGTGGTGGTGTTAATGGACAAAAAGGGCTTCTGACTGACACAATTATTGTAAAATTTAATTGACTTAAAATTCACACGTTTTGATTTTATTTTAAATACCCTTTTGAGAATTCAAATAAATTCTCATTGAGCCGCGAAAACAAGCCGGGAAATCCTTGATTTGAACTTTTTAGAGTTCGCAAAATTCTATTTTGAGGTCCGATTCTTCCTTTATTATTGTTTTAATTCATTTTAATTGCGGATCCTAAAATACTTGATTAAGCATAGTGTTCATCTGTGCACATGTGTTCAAATAGTCATCCTTGCTGCCATTTTTGGACTTTGAGGGTAAGCATGCCATGTATTGTAATACTGAATTCTGATATAAAATGAATTACTTTTAATAATTGCATTGTTATAATTAAATTATTGCATAAGCTTTTTAATTTATTTGAGTTATTTACAGGTAGATGTTTCATGTTGGTCACCTTTGAAATAGCGATTATTGAGATTGAAGCTATTTAATCTTAGTTATAATTAATCTACTTAATCTAGAAGGTAATTATTATTAATATTATTAATAAACTACCTATTATGAAACATTTATGCGAGGAATATAATCGAGTCTTGACAAAAGTTCAAGTAGGATTAATTGAAATTCCCATTAAATAAATTGTTTTTTTTTTGTAAAAATTACAGAAATATAAAAAAGATTAGAATGAATCGAAGTGGACGAAGCAGAGGGCAGAATGACGAGAGGGTTGACATTAATAAAAGACGCTCAAGACGAAGCTTGAAAGAGGACCCGGAACCAATGTCAATTGACTCAAGTAATGGACATCGAAATGGTAAAATTCACGAGAAGGAAGAAGAAGAGATAATCATTTTAGATTCTGAGGATGAGGAGGAAACCCCTAAAAGTATGCCTTTCAAAGTTTCATTGCAATCCAACATTTTATACATATATTTCATTAATTACAGAAAGACCAAAGGGGAAGATATTGGGAACACCACCCTCGGCTTCTACTCCTATCTCAGAAGATGAGGAAATATTTTTGACATTAACGAGCTTTTACAAGGAGAGAGGATTGAAAATGGAAGAAATTTTAATTGCTTTGCGAAACGATCGGACTTACTGTACAGGGGCACGATCGCAAGGAAAGTTGGATGAATCAAGTGAGGAACAACTCTTTTGGGACAATGATACAATTCCAATACCACCGGATATTAAGAAAGAGGATGGTAAGAAATTGAATGAAAATATATTGTATAATAGCTACAAATAATGCAATTTTTCAATTTTTAGCAATACGAGTCCTTGAAAATATGGACCGAAAACGTCGGAAAACGATAAAAGAACCATTTGAATCTCCAACAGTGGTTGCAATAGAAAGAAATAAGAAATTCGTTGGGAATTCTAAATCAAAGTTACGTTATGCGGAAAGAAGGCGGCAGAAGAAGCATAGCGAGACAACGAGTTCAAATGGAAGTACACCAAAAAAGAGTCAAGAGGTGGAGGATCATGGGGACTCAGGTGAGGGTACACAACCAATGGCAGTTGACGGGGATGCTCACCACGTTCACGGAGAATTCCCAGATGATGATGATGATTCTCAATTGCTACTATCTACACAAGAAGCAGAGGAATTGTTTTTGAAATCTAATCCCAAGAATAATTCGAAATCCCCAATAGCTTCCACATCCAACTCAAAACCAGCGTCTGCATTTAATACTCCAGTCTCTACTCTTAAGGGAATGAATTTGAGATCTTCTTCACGTGCTTCCAATTCATATGTACCTTCCCCTGCTCCGTTTAGATCGCCTAATACTCCTCTTCCAAAAGGTACCTCAGCGGATGTTCAACCGCAAAAACTATTTAAAAATTCTACGCCAATTCGAGGATCTTCAGCAGCGAATGATACCTTTGATGAAGATATGGATGTGTTGATGGTAAGTGGTTTTAGTAAGTTATTATGAGTTATTATGAGATTAATATGACATATGTTTATTTTTATATCACAGTCTCAAATCCCAATGCCATAGTCCACAGATGTACGCCAATCATAATAATAAGACGTAGGTAGAAGTTAGAAAGTTTAGACTTTATCAATCCCTTGATATATTTGATGTAATCTTTTAGGACAGGTATGTTATTCTTCTCGAAACACTTAACGAATATCTCATAGGCTCATAGTAAATGTACAGAATAATCGATATAGAATTTAATTGAATTCCCAAGTAGGTATTGAGAGCATTTGTAGATTTATATTTTTTTTACGAATCTTCTTTTAAAAGATTAGTCCGTTTTTTGTAATTTTAATGAATTAGGTACCTATTCCGGATATACTTTTTATTTTGAGGATGTTTATTAATCACGATATTTTTATGAATTCTTAAATTGTGTATTAGAAAGACATCTAATTGTAATATACTTTTCAAAATCTAAAAATTCTGGTAATTTTTAGCAATGCATTATGCAACATACAAGTTTAATTTATTATATGTATTCCTTTTCTAGTTCTACGATCTTCCTAAATTTAGCATAGCTTAGGCCCTACTTAATTAAGCTACCTAATTTTTCTAATGTGTCTACATTTGCAATCAATATTAGTTGACCACGATTTTTTTACATGATGCATTTAATAAAAAAATGAATTTAATTAAAAGTTTTGATTTCAATAGGAGTTCAACCGTTCAAACTTCCCTATATCTTGCCTTTATGAAATTCGTCATAATATTTTGCTGTATAAACACAATGTGAGGCTGATCTATCAAAGTTAATAATTTAATTGTTTTGCTTGTAATTACCTAATCCTTTGTTAATTGTGGTGGATTTAATTATGATTTTGTTAGTAAAGACTAAAGTGTAGTGAACTTGTTTATTTTTTCCGATAATAATGTGAATCTTTCAAAAGCAACAAGTTGTTGCAGAATTTTGAAATTTTATGTAATGCATGTGCAATGTAAATATTTTGATTGGATTTAATTGACATTTCTGTACAAGTGCCTTTGAATATTTAATTGCTTCAAAATGTTGAAGAAATCCTCAAAATCCTTTCATGTCAAAGTTCGAACAATGAACGAAGAGCTTGAATTTGATTTACAAGTAAAAAATTAACGTCTATTTTGAATTTTGAGGATTTGATTGATTGATTGATTTTTTTAGTGGAAGGCTATGGGACGAGATCTATTTGACTTAATTTGTAGGACAATTGGACTTCGAGAAACATGGTTTGTTAAAGTTTATTCAATCAAAACAAATACATCTAATTATTTTATAACTGCATTTTATTGATCTGCGGAATTGAAGGTATTTTGGTCTCCAATATGAAGATTGCAAAGGGAATGTATCCTGGCTTAAGATGGACAAGAAAGGTGATGTAGCAATACTATACTAATTAGTAATTACCTTTAATGATTTCTTTGATTTTGTTTTTAGTTCGAGACCAAAATTTGCCTAAAGAAGACCCGGTACAATTTACATTTATCGCAAAGTTTTACCCTGAAGACGTAGCGGAAGAACTTGTCCAGGAAGTCACCCAACATCTATTTTTTCTTCAAGTCAAACAAGCGATACTGAATATGGATATCTATTGTCCACCAGAAGCTAGTGTTTTATTGGCATCCTATGCAGTTCAAGCAAAGGTTGTAATATACATACATTTATAAACACTTTTATGGGCCTTTAAAACTAATAACGCTTATTCCCTGTTACAGTTTGGAGATTTTGAGCAAGCTTATTCATCTGGAATGTTTTCAACGGAAGATCTACTACCCCAAAGAGTCCTGGATCAATATCAAATGACAAATAGCATGTGGGAGGAACGTATTAAAGCTTGGCATTCAGATCATAAGGGGATTTCTCCCGAAGAAGCAGAAATGGAATTTCTGAAAATAACCCAAGATTTGGGTATGGCATTTTAAGAAATAAGAGATTAATAAGAGATTTTGAAAGCACGAATTCTAAATAATTATATACTTTCATAGATATGTATGGAGTAAATTACTTTCCCATTTCAAATAAAAAGGACAGCGAGCTTTGGCTGGGAGTAACTGCTCTTGGTCTTAACATTTACGAAAAAGATAATAAATTAACGCCAAAAATCAGCTTCCCTTGGTCTGAAATCAGAAATATCAGTTTTGATGATAAAAAGTACTAAAAAATGTCAAATTACGCCGAATCCTTTCCATTCTAAATCTAATTTCTTTTCCAGATTTACAATCAAAGTACTAGACAAGACAGCTCCCAATTTTGTATTCGTTTCGCAAAAACTTCGCATGAACAAATTAATATTAGAGCTTTGCATTGGAAATCATGACCTTTTTATGAGGAGGAGAAGGGTAAGATTTCAAATTCTGAATAACACGCTAGTATTTAATATTTATCTCTTATTTTATTGACAGCCTGATCCAATGGACTTGCAACAAATGAAAACGCATGCAAAAGAAGAAAAATTAAGGTACTTTTCAATTCCCATAAATAATTTGACTAATCGTAAAAAATAAACACATATTTCGCAATATATTTTAGGAGACAGATTGAACGAAGTAAATTAGCGAGAGAGAAACAATTAAGAGAAGCTGCTGAACGGGAAAAGGCGATATTAGAGCAAAAACTGATGGATTACCAGGAGGAAATACGCCTTGCAAAAGAAGCTCTCGTAATGAAACAAATTCATTTCCTAAAGTTTAAAAGTATAATGCTAATTCTCTATTTAAACAGATCCGATCGGAAGAGGCTGCAGAGTTGCTCTCTGAAAAGTCGAGAGTAGCGGAAGAAGAAAGGACTTTATTAAATCAAAAGGCGACTGAAGCTGAAATGGAAGCGGAAAGGGTCAGTTTATATGCAAACAAATATACCTACCTTGAGACTATTTTGACGACTCAAATTCGTCAAAAAATAGAAAATAGGTGAAAAAGTCTCCCGAAAAATGGGTACTTTTTCACGGCTCTGACAGCGCACTAAAAAATGTCAAATTACGCCGAATCCTTTCCATTCTAAATCTAATTTCTTTTCCAGATCCGTCAAAATTTCATGAAAACAAGGGAGGAAAAGATGCAAATGGAGCACATGGTTAGTCAAATAATGGCAGAATCAGAAAAAAGGAACTTAGAAGCAGAAAAACTCAAAAGCGAGCTACTAAAGGCGAGAATAGCTGAGAAGGAAGCAAAAGATAGGCTTCTAGAGCAATTTCTTTCAGAACCTTCAATGGCACTCGCCTCAAGTCAAAGTCTTCAGCATCACAACCTCAATAATATGCTGGCAGCTCACCATAATA
>JAAZTK010002076.1:0-12065 GCA_036507255.1 Megalothorax incertus
CTTCTCCCTCTTCATCCCTGAAACCCCAAGGCATTATATATCACGGGGAAAGGAGGAGAAAGCATACAAGTCTCTGAAATGGTTAAGAGGTTCTAAATCTGATATATCCCCCGAACTGAGGGGAATCAAAAATAGCCACATCCAATCCTGGAATAACGAGGCAAAATTGACTGATCTGCTTCATAAAGAATATATCAAACCTCTACTAATTGGACTTGGCTTAATGTTTTTCCAGCAATTCAGCGGTTAGTTAAAAATGTTGCATACATACCTATCTGTATTATTATATAATACAAAATCTTTTGAATACAGGTATCAACGCAATCATTTTTTACACGGTGGAGATATTTGAAAAGTCCGGCTCCTCTTTGGATAAAAACATTTCAACAATCATCGTGGGATTGGTCAATTTTATTGCGACATTTATAGCACTAATCTTTATAGATCGTTTGGGTCGGAAAGTTTTATTAATCATCTCCGATGTCCTTATGATTATTTGCCTCGGAGTACTCTCGGTCTTCTTTTATATTCAAAGCGTTAATGAGGAGCTGACCCAAGGATTAGGGCTCGTCCCTCTTTTTGGAATCATCTTTTTTATCTTGGCGTTTGGATTGGGATTTGGCCCAGGTTTGGCTATAATTTATATATCCGTACCTATAAGTATTTCTAATTTTTTTTAAAATTCTAATTTCAATTAAATCCAATAAAGTGCCCTGGCTTTTGATGTCTGAGATATTTCCTATGAGGATCCGAAGTAGAGCCGCATCTCTCACAACCACTTTCAATTGGGCTTGTACTTTTCTCGTGACAAGATTCTTTCCAGAGTTTTCGAATACTCTAGGGAATTTTGCTTGTTTCCTACTCTTCGAGGTGGTTTGTGTGATTTGTCTAATATTCATTATATTCTGTGTTCCTGAGACTTCAGGATTGAGCTTGGAGGATATTGAGAAAAATATGGCTGGAAAAAGATTTAGAAAGAGATCATCGAGTGCTAATTTTAAACCTTTTCCACTAACCACCTAAAGAAACTGTTAAACACATTTTATAAATTTTAGTATTTTTTTTATTTATTCAACCTTAAGGCAGTGATATTAATCACTTCAATTATTATCAAGAATTTGTAAATAATTTAATAATTTAGATTCTTAGATTTAGTATTAGAAAGAAAACTATCCTAGATATTTTTGTATATATTTTTAAAAAATATAATTTTTATGAAGCACTAATTCATTTGCAATTCAACATTTTACTCAAATAGGTACTTCTACTATTGTTCTAATCTTCCTTGATTTTACTTTTTAGATAGATCGTAGTACATCGTAGTAATTACCTTAATTAGATTGATTTGAATCTTTGAATCTTTGAATCTTGAATAAAAAGGCTGATCGTAGCCAATACTCTTCTGATGTCAATCTAATTCTAATTTGTACTTGTAATTAATTTAGAATTGAAAAGTAACGTCGCGTCGATATAAATAAGGATAAAAGCTGACCTTGAAGAGCGAACCACAATTCAAATTCTGCACATTCTTTTAAAATAAAAATAATTTCCTACAAAGTTGGAATTGTTATTGCATAATTAGCTAATTAACCTAATTAATTAATTCAGAGTGTAATTAATAGGCGAATCAATCGAGTCCCAGTGTCTTTTTGTCCATATTCGAGTGTGTTAATTAATAATATTGGTTTTAAACCGGCTGATGTAATAAGAGTTCTTGTTTTGAATTTTGATTTCAATAATTCCTATAAAGTCACAATTTTGTTGGAAATGAAGAGATATCCTGTTCGTTAATTACCTACAAATATGAGTACTTTTATTGCATTACCCGCTGAAGTCGAGCCCAGAGATTCTCTTAAATATAACAGCCGGTAATCACCTTAAATTAGCACATGTAGATCAATTTTTAATTAATTTGTATTTATATTTTTATAGGACTCTTGAGGAATTAGAATTGTCAGAACTGATGGAAGATAAGCGTTTCAGAATTACTCCCACTCAGCAAATGTTGTCCAGTTGTACTGGTGCCCTATTAACATCACTAATAGGTTAGACATTAGCCATAATATAAAAATTGATGAAAGATCCTACTCTAAAATTGTACCTTTTTAACAGTTACTCCGTTGGACGTAGTCAAAATCCGATTGCAAAGTCAACAAAAGGCGATGCTCTCAAACAAATGCTTTGTATATTGCAATGGGCTAATGGATCATTTGTGCCAGTAATTTTGAATTCTAAAATATATATTGCCAAATTCTCCACAAATCCGTTATATTTCATAAATTATTCTATTCCAGTTGTATAAACGGAAGAGTAAACGTTTGGGTGTCGCGTCCTGGTCATTTTAATAGCACAATTGTAAGTCTAGCATGTTTTAAAATATTTTTCAGGCATATTTATCAAAATATTTAATGGAATCCTAATTTTTTTAAAGGATGCTTTTACAAAAATAGTCAAAAATGAAGGAATAACTTCACTTTGGTCTGGTCTTCCTCCGACCTTGATCATGGCAGTTCCAGCAACTATTGTCTATTTTGTCACTTATGAACAGCTTCGTGTTGCAATTAAAGATAAATACAATGATATTACGGAGACAGTTGATCAGCCGCTTTGGATCCCTCTAATAGCTGGTGGCGTAGCTCGTACTTGGGCTGTGACAATAATAAATCCTCTCGAATTGGTCCGAACCAAAATGCAATCCAAAAAATTGAGATATACAGGTACGATATTCGTATGTAATATTTCAAACAAAATCCTTTTGATTTATATTACAATTTTTTCTATCTAGAAATAACTGAAGCTTGCAAAGAGTTGTATGCAGGCCGAGGGATCCGAGG
Source organism: Megalothorax incertus (assembly GCA_036507255.1). Classification (NCBI taxonomy): domain Eukaryota; kingdom Metazoa; phylum Arthropoda; class Collembola; order Neelipleona; family Neelidae; genus Megalothorax; species Megalothorax incertus. The sequence continues at coordinate 2,835 of JAAZTK010002076.1, forward strand.
TTTCTGGCTTGGTTGGGCTCCTTCCATAATGCGTGACGTTCCATTCTCAGCGATTTATTGGTCTTCATATGAAACCCTCAAAAAGATCACCAATCAACCTGAATCCCCTTCAATAAGTGCCAGCTTTTTGTTTGGAGCAATAAGTGGAACTGTAAGTCCCTAACCCTATTAAATAGATTAATTTTATTTGTACCATTTGCATAATGTACGAGTATAATTATTAATTGTATATTCACTTGATATTTTTTTCAGATTGCTGGAACAATTACATTACCATTTGATGTTGTAAAAACTCATCGGCAAATAGAATTGGGAGAAATGAATTTTGCACCCAAAGGCATTTAATCATTTCCAATTGAAACCTATTTTGTATTTTGTCCCTAAGCTCGCTTTATTTTACAGGGGAAACACTGCCCACTATTAAAGATACGCTGCAAAAAATTTACAAGACTTCAGGTTAAATTTTCATTTTCAATCACTTTAATTACCTATTTAAAATTCACGTTTACAGGGGTCAAAGGACTTTTTACTGGGATTGTTCCACGTGTCATTAAAATCGCTCCTGCCTGTGCAATCATGATTAGTTCATACGAGATTGGAAAACGCTATTTTGCTCGGTATAATAGGGAGAAATATACAAATTCTACCCAAGGTTCTGCATAAATATAAAATAAGACTCGAAAATCAGGAATACACGATAGGCGAATAATAGTATATTAGATTAAAATATTATTCTTTTAATAATCTCTTAAAAATGCTATCAAATCAATGTTTTTAATATCTGTATTTTGAAAAACTGGACCAAAATCAAATAAAGAACATTTTTACATAATGTTGAATTCATTTTTGAAATTGCAAAAAAGTCATTTATTTTTCTTTCAGTGCTTAAATAATTACACAAACATTAACAATTAAAATTAATCTAATTAATAATTATAAATATCGATATATAAAGTATATATAAAAATTATTATTAAAGTCAGAAAAAGCTTATATTAATAATTTAGGAAGGCATTTTTAGTTTGGTTTGAGAATTGAGACAAAGATATTTTTTATATGCATTTGAATTATGAGTTCAACTTCATTAATTTGGAGATTTGCACATGAGTAAATATGGGCCGAAACATTTTTGAGAATTATTAATTAACAAATCTTAACTTATTTTAATTTACAATATAATCCATTTTCCAACAACTTTCCAATACCGCTTAAAACCTACCTATTTTTAAAAAGGGTATAAAAAAGATCAGTTTGCAAAATTGTTTTAAAATGGCTTTTAAAAATTGGATTCATTAATTAAAACACGTTTAAAATCATTCAGTCCTTTACAGAGTACGTATTTTTAAAAATTAAATGACATATAATTTTGTCAAAATTGTGCACAACTTTTCTTTTCTTGACAGTACAGATATTCCTCAGCGGAATTCATATCTTATTTTTTTTATATTTTATAAAAAAGAGTTTCAAAGCTTCTTGGATTTCGTAGTAGTGTTAAATAGGAAGATCATAGCCATTTGAGCGAGAGAATTTAACTTTTAAATGTACTTAATTAAATAAAATAAGTAATATACAAGTCAAAAAAGATTTTTTAATTAAATTAACATTTCACTGCATTAAAGTAGCTTACGTAAGATTACCCCAAAGTGCACCTTGCCTTATTTAACTCGTTTAAATCGTTCATTTTTCAAGAGCTCAAATTTTAAAGCTTGCTTGGTTCGTTCGTATTTTAATTAATTTATAATTTCATATAATATAATATATTTAATTACACATTTAAAATAACTAGTATTGTAAATTGGGTAAAAACTGAAACTCAAAATAAAACATACCTACTTTAAATTATAGTCTATAAGACTTGGGTTAAGTTATATTAAATCGAACTTATAGGTTTGTAATTACAAATTATATTTTAGAGTCTTTACTCTTGTTTTTAGCACAGTATTTCAATACTTTACATTAATACCTTATTTCAATAATAAAATGTAATTAAAACACATTTAGATTATGTTGCTTAAAGTTAAAATTCTAAAGTATCGGCTTATAATACGATATAGATTTAATAATTTTTAAAATCCCAAGTCCTAGCAAACTGCTATAATTTACAAAAAAGCCTCTCACTAATATTAGTATCGTAATACTAGTAGATATTAATTTAGAATATTTTGTTCAGGTTCACTTTCATAAGACTTTATCTGTTTGAGATTAGAATCATTAATTCATTACATGACATTATTGGGTTAAAAGCTTTTAAAAACTGGAGACCTTGTTTAACGGTGAGTATTCAAGCCAAGTTTTTTAAAAGTTTGAGAATTCTTAATACGTATTTTGTTCAATTAGGCAAATATAGGCACAAAACATTAAATCTATTAGACTAACAAATTGATCTATAATTATTGTAATTAACTAGCCTTAAAATAGAGCAATTGTTTGCAAAAAGGCAACTCATAAGTCATATCATGCAGATCTCCGGGTCTCATAGGTCGCTGAGTACGTATGTATTTTATCGGGGAAGAATTATTTGAAAAAGGGGATTAATTTTTAACTGACTTTAAGCCAAGATGTTGGATTATTTTAAAAGGTATTTTAAGGTACACCAGAGAGAGAAAGTTTTATACCTAATATGAGTAATATTGAAATTTTGATTAAAGTTTTAAAACTGCATAATATGACGCTCTAAAAAGATTCTATAATTTCCCTTCAAAAAATGAAGCCATATCCTTAACCTTTTTACTTCCCTTTTTTCCAGGGTTCGGCTTGACTTTCATATGTTCTTCACTTGCTCTTCTCGCTGGTGTTGGCATTTGACTTTGACTCGTCGCAAAAAATTCTGAAGGTAAACTGACAGATTCCTTCAATTACTGGCCGTAATTTAATTGGATCCTCTTTACTGTTACTACTACTATTATTTACATTCCCCTCCAAATAGGATGAAGAGGAAATGGCTCGGCGAGGCGAAGTCTGGAGCGGCGTTGGTACAGGATTTCCAGACCATAATGCTACCTTCTCCCTCACATTTATAACCTCCTCTGATTGAAGGCGTTCATCGCTTTTATTTTGGGTAGGTAGCTTTGGCTTTGTAGACTTTAATTCAGTTTTAATGGATTTATTTTGATTAAAATGCGTCGCGGATACATCTTCACTGAACGCTCTCTTCCTTGGGGAATCCGTCTTATGTCCCTCTTCGTTTCCAACCCCTGATATCCCTACATCCGAGAGCCTAGCTCCAGGAGAAAGCTTTGGAACCCCGAAAACTGAATCACTCGAACCTTCCTTATCCATAGACTTTACTGAGGACAATGAGCCACGAGAATCCGAACTTGCAGATTGAGATTTCTTTTGACCAGGTCCAGAAACAGATGGAGTATTCAATTCAGAGCTGATTTTACCTCGTAAAAAATTACGACGCTCTTCTTTGTACCTTTCTATCCTCTCACGCCTTTCAGGATCATTCATATCCACAGAACTCATTGCTACTCGAAGAGCTTGCTGCACTTTTTCAGGGACTGTAGAAGAAAAACCTCCGTTTTAAAAACTCATTTACGACCAATTTAAGCAAAAACAAACTTACCTATATCAGAATCTACAAAAGAATCAGGCTGACTACGCACTTGATTCTCTTTAAGTGGAGCTGGCGTTGTATCCATCCGAAGTTCAGGAAAAGTATCAGATCGAATCATTGGCCGTATTGGTGAACTACTCATATTTTTCAGATCATCCGCAGATGAGAGGGATTGTGTCATTTTGATATCTCCAACAGAGAAACGATGATGTTGGAATCGCCCTCGCATTTTACCACCTCCAGATCGAGGTAGCCCTCTTGGAGGTGCAGGATTACTACTACTTATAATAGGTGGGACAGGGCTTATGGAATTTGGAGGAGGGCAAGGTGAAGGAGAACCTGATGAGCAAGATTCTTTTGTTTCAAATTTGGATAGTAGCTCACGAACGCTTTGTTTCCGATTAGCAAGCCTTATTAGCATCAGCCAAACGCCATGCAGCACGCTCATCCGCCGATGAAGACCCAGGAGAAGATCCGTCAGATCGGGCTGTTTGAAGATTAGGTTCCGAAAAACGTTTGCAAAGTATCATCTTTTTAACCTCAATCGAATTTGAATCATTCTCCTTGTCTTCATTCGTTTCGGAACTCCTCTCCGAATCCACAATGACAAGGGATACATCAAAAGGGGTTTGAGAAAGTGGAGCAGAATTGCATCTCCCCAGGGATTCTTTCCCAGTCTTTTGCTTGGAATTTCCAATGGAATCAATTATTGTATTTCCATTTAATTCATCCTCTGCACTTAGGTGTACATTATACAAGGGGTTGTCAACCAAGCATGGGGAAGATTCTTTCTCTTTTGCTAATTTTGACTCTTCCAGATTGGATTGGACATTAGCTAATTCTTTTGGCTTAGGAGCTTCTTTTGGCATCTCTTCAATCTTCCCTTTTGTATTCATTGCGGGAAATCCAACTTGCAGTAACTCAACAAACGTATCCTCATTGGCGTAGGTGACTGGTTCTTTGGCCTTTTCAACAATCTCTGCATATTGATGGATAACTTTGGTTGGGAGGAGTGATCCCTGTCGTTGAAATCGAACGGATTCATATAAAGCTTCATCGCTATTACTATTTTGTAGATCTTTTCTTCCATTTTTATTCATTTGCTTCGATTTGGCTTGACTTTGAGCTTGAATCTCTTCATATGTATTCTTTCCATGCACGCTCTCATCGTCTATATCCTCGTATATATTTCCCTCGTAATTACTCTCGCTTGGTTTCTCTTCCAGCCCATCATCCACATTCTCATAATGTTCTCCGTATAAATCCTCATGCTGACTCTGTGGATCCTCCTTTGACTCAGAACTTACAAAACCTTCGTTTTGGTAGAGCATTTCCTGCCGATCCTTTGAACTTTCTCTTCCAAATTCTTCGTTTTGATAAAGTCGATCATTTTCATATAGATTTTCAACAGGGGGTTGAGGCTCTTGGACTGGCTTGGCTTTGGCTTCATCTTGAGATTGTAAATGAGATTTGACAATTGAGGAATTTGGAATTGAAACGATATTTTCGTAGGGATGCACCTTCTTTGGCATTGGCTCATTTTGGTAGGTTCGCTCGTTGGACTCTTTTGATTCCGTTGTGGTTACATTGGTCTCACTTTCATTTGGCTTAAGTTCTACCCTCATCCTTTGGTTTTCCCTCTTCAAAATCTTTCGCCACAATCCCTGCCTCATACAATGGACAAATAAATAGATTAAATGTCCCAGGTTGCTTTTCCTCCTCCGCCTCTGACTTTGGTACGCTTTGCATCTCAATTTGTTTTGGTGGAGAAGACGAGTCTTTTTCAATACCATCATTCAAGGTCTCAATCTTTTCATTTACAAGCGGAGAATAAATAACATTTGTCATTGAAAATGGACCATCCCCATCTGGAGTAGAATCCGTTGAACTTGTTTCATCTACGCTTGAATTCCGATCCAATTCATATTTAGAACTAGAATCATCTAGGCCAAATGCAGGGGATGTAGATACATCAACCCCACCCCGGTTATCAATGATTCTTGGTTCTCCAATGGCATTGATATCGTCATCATCACATGTAGATACACCTACATCATACAGTTTCAAATTTGATGTTTGCACCTCAGAATCCTTCCATTTGTTGACGTTATTCCCTTTGGAATGACTCCCATTTGTCCCATTACTTATCGTAGATTTTATTGAGTTTGATTTAAAACTCTTCTCAGCGAGAAGTTCATCAGAACTTCCGCTAACTCCACATGAAATCCCTCCAGCTCTGTGTGAAGATGAGGAGGGTGGTGGGGTAATTGGAGTCTTGTATATTATTTGATTGTTCTGAGTCTGAGAACCCTTCCCAGGAAGTCCATTGTTGCTATTCGTTGTTGGTTTATGAATAGGGCTTGTAGTATTGCTTTCAATCCCACTACTCATATTATCTAGGGATAATTTTGAGCCGGATCGAGATGGGGACTCTTCAGGAAGAGCTTCGTCAATAAAAACAAGGGCAGAAGGCCGGAATTCTCCAAATTCAAAATAAGAATCATGAGATATTGAGCGGTTATGAGTTTTTGAGCTTTGTAGAGATGAAATGGATTCTTTTGAAGGGGAATCATCTTCCTCCACAGCATCATCTTCATCTCCACGATGAAACATTACATGGGACTTGACATTTGGTGTAGCTGGGCTTGATTTGGATAAGGATTCCTCAAGATCTCTCTCTCCATTGTTTGATTCGGCGGGATTCATTGCGGAAAAGTTTGGAGATACTAGAGATTCTACACTTTTAACTGGCCGGAGACGACCCGCCCAATTTGTATGGCTTCCTTGAAGTGATAGTGGCATATTCATTGTAATAACTCGTATATCTGAGGGAAGAGTTGCCTTCCTTGGTGGCTTAGAAAAGCTTCGATTTCTTGAGAAAAAATTCCTCCAACCTTTTTCTCCGCTGCTCCGTTTATTCTTAAGTGTAGATCCTCGCCTTTTAGGCAAATCAATTACTGTATGATACATTGGAAGACTCCCAGGTCCACCTCCCACATCGATATATTTCCGATCATCTTTCCCTACTTTTCCTTGTGCTTCTTCCAAAGACATGAGTCGAACTGGTGAAGAAACTGCTATAGATTTAGGACGACCAAATCCACCCTCACTTGACCTTTTCCCTTTGGCCGTGCAAGTAGGGGGAAGGGATGCAAGGAGAGCCTTTTGAAATTTTTCGTTAAATATGAGATCCGCATGCACTATTAGATATTCGGTGACGACAGCTTGAATTCCAATACCCTGAGAATTAAAATTATTTTTTAATAAGCTTATTTACGAATTAAATATTATAAAACCCCACCTTTAATGCTAATACACCACCAGACTCTAGTTCTTTGAGCCGTAGTAAATTAGGGGCCCATACAATTGCTAGAAAAATTAAAAATAGGGACATTAAACGAGGGCATTTCCTTATTTTTTAAAGAATTCATAAAATCATAAGAATTTAGGCCAATTTTTTTACCCATATTCTTAGGAGTCATTCCAGTCTTTTCACTTTGAGATGCCACACGATTTAAATGCTTGGCCAAATATTCCAGAGTTCTGAGAATTTAGGTATAAATAATATAAATGCAAGCTCATAAATAAAATATTAATTAGACAATCCTATGACGTAGAATGTAGGATTTACAATCTTGATAAACATTGTAAGATACATGTGTAAGACCCTGGACCCTTCATATTATGCATAGCTAATATTGTACAAGTTTGTAGGTAATATATGTATTGTACAAGTTATATAACAAATGCAAAATAGTTATATCAATATGGTTAAAATGGGCCCTCCTTAATTCCCTGCTAAAAGAGGTTGGATTTTTTTCTGCGAGTTTTACAAGTGAAACACACCTTTGAAAAGATTCACCAGCTAATTAACATATTGGATACTTGATCCTACTCTTGAATGCAAATGCGAATCCCCCCAAGCATTAAATCTATCTACGATACTCTTACACATATCTTGTAGTATATGGCATTATTATTATTATTGTACTCACCTATAATGAGGAGGAGGAAGTTCGCAAACAACTTCTCGCATTCTAAATATTCTCTCAGCTTCAGGAGAAGATACAGCTGCCACAAACTTATCATAGAGTTGATATGTACATAGGGGATTGGGTAGTTCGCGAAAATACATTTTCAGAAGAGAAGAAACAGCATGGATATCAGCCTTGATTGCCTCGTCTTCATCCAAATTAGGGACCTTATCTTCGTCAAATGAATTTCTGAAAAAAAAACACATGCAAATTATAACTTTTAGGTCTGACTTTGAAATTCCTCATTTCCATTCTCCAATTTTGTCTTTTTAATTATTTTTATCCCCCCACTACTTTCTTGAATCAGTCATAGCATGATGCCCCGTATACTTACGAGTACCTAATCCTATAAACTTCAAATTGAACATTACCTGAGTTTTTGGATATTGGATGAAACCCCGCTCAGTCGATATATCCCATCACATATACCATGAACTTCTATGAACTCAGCACAACATTTGAGGAGTGCAGGAACTGGAAGAATTAAAGGAAATGTATAATTAAAATTAAAAAATGCACACAATTGAAATGAGCTCGAGGCTGACAATCTCTTCATAAGTTCATTTGACAATCCTCTTCATGTTTTATGAGTTTTTTTTTACAAACACCTGCATCCTCAATGTCACTAACTATTTATATAAGCAATCAGAATTCAGAATTTGTAATTCTAAGAAGCAACTTTGTCATTTTGATAAGGTAGCACTACCTACCTATATCTAAATTCTAAATAGGTATGCTAGAAATAAATAAAGACTTACTTTCATTCGATGTATTTAGTAAATGCTCGGCCAAGTCGCAACCGAATATCCTTTCCCTTAAAATCCCACTTTGTTTAAGCCGTCTTCTTGAAGGTCGGGATAAGATAAAGCTCCTACACACAAAAAGAAATAACGAGAAAAGAAATGGAAAAGGTTAGGGATTATCTTTAGAAAAGTTCCATAAATAAAGTATAAAAAGTTTTAGACTTTTAAGAGGTAGGTAGGTACCTAAAAAAGGCAATCAATTTGCCATGTTTTCTTAATACGGGTTTTGCAGGTGGGCTTGTGTCCGAATTTGAAGAGGAAACAGAAAGTCTTTGGAGGCTTCGCTTTGAATGTACGATGGGTAGACCGGGAGGCATTTTCTCACCAATAATCTAAAGGGGTTTTATAATTTTACAATTTTAGATTTACCACGTGGATTTTAAAAGATGTAGCGGAAATACGTTTGGAACATATTTTAGTAAAATTATGCAAATTATGCGAATAGATAAGACTCAAATATGCAAATTTAGGGAAATCTTTTACAGGCATACCTGAACATGATCACGAGGAAAGAATCCGACTTGAAATCCCTTTTTCCCTCTCCACCAACTACTCTCCTCGGGGGGCGGGAGATCAATTAACGATATCATATCACCAATCTAATTATATGAACAAAATACATGTTTTAAAACAAGTTAATAATTACCTACTTAATACATACTCGGATATCATTAATTTATGATTATAAATAAGGCAAATAAACATAACAAACCTCAAAGGATATTTCGTCACTAGCTTGAGCCGTATATTTTTGAATAGCACAAGCAGCAGCTGAAAAGATTAAGTTCAATTACTCAATACCCCTTTGTAGTAGTAGTAGGTACTTAATAAAAAA
>JAAZTK010002077.1:0-12064 GCA_036507255.1 Megalothorax incertus
TATTAAAACGCGAAAGAATTGGAATTTGTGCTCACTTCGTGTCTTCACATTGGGTTTGTTGGCATCAATTTGCTCAAAGGCTGAATCTGTAATGGCTTTTCCTTATCCTATCAATTAGCTAATCGAAAGGCGGAGATGGAGGTGGAGCAGAGGAGGTATAAATTAATAATTTATGAAATTTATCTAAATTTTTTCCACAAATTCGCCTTCAGTATTTCCCTTAGAGGATTAATTGACATTTAATTCATTGTTCCATTGTTTTTAGCATGGCGTCCCTCTTATCTAAATTCAGAATTGATTATTCTGACCTTACTGTTATTCCGGATATCACTAAAAGGGCGGATTCAACGTGAGTTTTCAACGGAGAAATCAATTTCATATGAGCTAGAAAACTAATTTCATTAATTTTAGCACAAAGAACCTTTTCGAATCCCTCATCAGGGACTTTAAGGGGAATTCTAAGAACGATGATGGAAGTAAGAGAGATATATCTTGGATTTTTTAATCAAATCAACTCTCCTTTCTGAACTATCCTCGACCCCCCCTCGCTTCCTGTGATCTTTTTCCTGAGGATCAGATTTCTCGCTAATAAATTTAAGTAGACTCGAAAACTTCTTTGCTATTCACAATTTCCCTTGGATCAACACTTTGAGACTTGGAGCCATACATCATTTCTTTTGCTTTGAATTAATTGAGTAGAATCCTTACTAAAACTTTATTAAAATGTATTTTAGCCTTTGTAAATTCTTTTATAATAGACTCTAGGCTCTAATTTATCGATTTTGACGATATAGTTCGGAGTACCTAGTAGAATATGCAATATATCCTCTAATACTCCCATTTAAAAGATTCTGGAGATTGTTCCTTGCATAAAAATCTTTTAATTATTGTAATTTCAGGCCAATCCGATTCCGTGATCACGGACATTGAGCTCCAGACCCTTAAAGAGAAGACGAATCGGCATTTGCGACTTCGGGAGCTTCTTTTGGAGCACTCGACCAAGTCGAATCTCATCGTAATGTAAGTTATGCTTGGCTAAGAGCAATCAATCTTAATATTTTAGTAACAAAACATGTGAAAGTGAGAACTTTCCCCATACAAATAGTTGGTAACTTTCTCCCAAGGCTTTATCCTTCCCGAAAAAGATCCCAAATTGGCTCGCTCATTTTGAGGAGCTTCTCTTTCACAGCTCAGTAATCTGTTCAAAAGTAGATGGATTCTTCTCTGAAGTTGAGGGATTTGAATAGTTTTTGGGTGGTATTCAAAGTGACGAAATTCGGGGATCCCGGGTGTTTTTCCTCTAGAGAAAGTAAATGAGAAATGTACATACTTTGGGATCGCAAAAAAACACTTTAGTAAACAGGGTTAGGATTTACTTGGATTGGAATAGTCCGATAAGACAATAAATATCGGAGCAGACTTTGCAAAACAATTTTTTACCCCGGTGGATGGAGGAAAACACTAGTTCGGGTGGATCTCCCAAATAAATATCCCTTCGACTATCTCTCGAAGTCCTCTTTCCTCAGGATTCGAGGCTCTGAGCCAAGAAATATATATATGTATATTGCAAATAAATTCTTATCTTCCTTTCAGGACTTTGCCAGTCCCACGTAAGGGAACCGTCTCAGCACCTCTTTACATGGCATGGTTGGAGACGGTAATTTGACATTTAAAATAACATGTTAAATCATTCCCGGAGCCCTATTTAACCTATTGCTCTTTTCTCTGAACATAAAGATGTCAAGGGATATGCCGCCATTCCTCTTTGTCAGAGGAAATCAAACATCAGTTTTAACATTTTACTCATAAACTATCAAATAATACCGTCCAATGCAATCCATATACTTACATCGTACATCATGATGGACCAAATCAACGTTTTAATGTTAAGTATTGTATTTAAATAATTGTTATATAATTAAATATTCTTTAAGGATTTTACGATTTTAAACGTGGGAGTTTTAATATAGGATTATTTTAATCCTAATCCTAAGTTAGCATTTAAAATTTATGTACGAGTGCAGATAGGCTACTAAGCTATAGGTAGGGATAAGTTAAAGTTAGTTTAAATTTGTTTGTTATAAGATCTTTTGACAAGATACACGTAATTGAAGGAAGCCGATTAGATGCAAAAAAAAGTCTAATACAATAGCATGTGAAATTGTGATTAATTGATAGGTTTGATAGGATTATCAATATAATATTACTAATTCATAAACTTTTTTTTCTAGTTATTAAATTGAATTTAAATATGATTAATTAAGAGCATTTAATTAAGTATGCTGATTGCTAGTAAAAAAATACCTATATCTAATATAATTAAATATGTTTAGTTGTTTACGAGTTTGGTAGTAGTATTTGTAGATCAGTAGTACTATCCATATTCAATTGTATTTGCATTTTGCATTTTTTCAATGTTTTTTGTCCAATAGGATACTACTATTGTTTTAAGCACTTTACATGCTCCAATTAATCTTTGAAAAAAGTGTAGTAGTTTCTCCTTTTTCTTCTTCTTTTGTCAAAGCATTTTGAAATAAACTTGTTTAAAAGGATCGGAAAAGTCTGGGGCATTACATGCACTCGAAATACAAAGGTTCTTCTCTTTAAATACATTACCTTTCCACTTTGATCCCTTGGACCCTTTGTCTCATCAATCCATTTAAATTCCCAATTTCAAAGTTGAAGTTTGGGAGTGAGTGGACCGGAAATATATCCTCCAGGAGTCCTCGTAAAAACAAAAGACAATCCTGATTTGTTGTTCTATTCTTCGTATATTTGTTATTTCCACCTAGATATGTCTAGGATGTTCAGATAGTACAGGTAATACTAGATCTACGATATTTGTAAAATTGCAATCTATATTAGGATCTATATGTATCGAGTTACATAATTTCCCATTTGTTTTACTCTTTATATATATCGTTTGGGGCAAAATTTAATGTTTACTTTTACTTTGTTTTGTCTATCAGTAGCCTCTCGAGTCGCTCATGTACTATTATCTATTTTATTGTATCAGAATAAATTGTAATTAAATAAATAATGGTACAATGTACTAGAAATACAATAGTAGAATTAAAGTCCAAGAGAATTCACATGTTAAGTGGCCACCAAAAAAACACGAGGATGAAATGGAGGTTAAATGTCCTCTCCGCCTAATTATAGGGGCTCCAGTGTATCCTAGAGCTAGTTGATAATGATGGTTCCAAAGGGAGAGTCGGAACGAGATCAATATTTGTGTAGGTAGATAAAGAGAATGACATTTTTTCGCTCAACTATACTGGCTCATGTCCTCCTCGACTCATTTTCAGGATGTATTTTTGGCTTTAAATTGCCTCCCCTTGTTTTTAAGGTCCTCTTGAAGGAGGCAGTTGGAAAAATAGGCCCATTTTCTAAAATACTGATCGCATTTCTCTTCGTCAAAGCATGAAAGCAAAAACAAGGCCGAGGTATAATGGGATATTAAATAGTAGGTAGGTATAGAAGAGAAAGCATTTGGAGAAAGTGAGCTTGTTTTGAAACTCTTTTGAATAATATTTTCCTAATAAATAGCTTGAAAAGGATTAGACTGGAGAGGAGTGGAGAGCGGCAGCATGCACCGTGGATTAAATGAAAGGGTTTGGCCTAGGGAGTTTTTATTTTTCAAAGGATTTCGGCCGTTAGGCTCTAATGTGTTAAACTCTATTAATTATTGGCTCTTTTGGAGAGAGAAGAGTCCCAAGCTCTCCAATTTAATCAAGCCGAGTTGAAAGGATGATGAGCTTTAGCGGTTTAAACATGGAGAAAAGTAAATAATTCCAAAGCTTTTCAAATGGGGAACTTTCATTCATTCTGGCTCATAGTAGTACCTACTACATACTTTCTCCGTAATGGCCAAAGTGAAACAAAGGAAATTGGGTATAAAATTGTGAAACATATCCTGAAAAAGTTTGAACACGGGAGTTTTTCAGCTTCATGTTTTTTTAAAAAAGACTTTTCACCCTGAATAAAAAACTATCGATTTTTATAATGAGATTTAAAATGACAGAGTTTCCGCTCCTGGTTTCTTTATGCATGAGAGGAATACATATTTATGCGGAGAACCCTTCCGAGAGATGGGATTTTTAAATACACGCCGAAAAATTTACTCTTAAATCATTTCCTTTTAAATTTAAGGTAATTTCTAGATTATGTAATAGTTCAGCAGTGCTATACTACAATACGATGCAATTGTATTTTTTTCAAATTTCCGGGATTAAACATGGTTTGGTCTTAGCTTTGGGAAATATCAAACTATTTCCTTTTTCCTGGATTAAGGCTCCTTGAGCAATGATCTAATTCTAACCTATTTAAACAATGCAATGCAATATAAAGATGGGTATTTATTATTGTATATGTCGTCCCTGGAGAAAGGGTACTACAAAGTAATGTTTGCCCTAAGCACCACCAGATATCTAAACAAACATTTCCCTTAATTAACTTGAATTGTGGGCGTCGGGCGGCAAAGGCTTCTGGTCCTACCTGGATGTAAATGACACTTGTTAGTTGTGTTTCAAGATAAATGGGGTCAAATATGAGCTAAAATTGACTATTAAAACCTGAACCTGGGGAAAGCCAAGCCCCAAAACCAAACAAGTTATGCAATTTTGGCCAACTTGAGTACTTTAATAAATGGAGGAATATTATTGCGATACACAACTGAAGGAAATTAAATTTAACAACAAAATCCTAGTGCTTGTAGTACATAAGAGTAGGCATTAAACTCACTCAAAAGACGATAACCAATAAGGCGGAGGGAAGAAGAAGAGCAAATACCTGCAATCCCTGAATGAGTACTGTATGTAGCGCAATGCTTTGAAGAGAAACCAATTTAGGAAATTGGATGGATACCTATTTACCTTGAAGGCAAATGTGTCTAATACGGAAATATCAGAGTATACCTTTACATATAGCCGCCTATTCATAAATCATATTATGGTAACGTATGTAGTACTTGTACGGTACACACGAGTAATCTTGAAGAGTATCTTGAAAGATTATATATTTTTTTGAAGGAAGGATCCCAATATAAATATATTTAAAATCCTATCAGTAGACATATGCATCAGTATATCCCAACATATTCACTACAACTATTCAAAAATCGTAATTTGAAAGTGATATGTGTTGAAAAAGTTTAAATTGAAATCTTGAAGTAAATAAAGTTTGTCAAAAAGTTTTACTGATATCCGTATTCCGTATTCACTATTCAGTAACCCAAAATATATTAGGAGTATCTCCATTTCCCCATGCTTCGAGGAAAATTGTTAACTCAATTTACTTATAATGTAATCAATACAGAGTAGATCGTAGAGATGGATGCTCAGAGTAACGCCTTACCCTACGAGATACAACCCAAAACTATTTACCTGAAAATATGATAAATAATACAGTTCTTCTCCTCGCAACAAAGTTTAACCTTAGTGTGGATTTGTCCATCATCGCCCTTTAGCTCAAAGTTGGAGCATCTTTCTAAAGTTTACAGTAAACACTGATAGCTTGGATAAAAGAAGAATAAAGAGCTTTGCCTACTTCTCAGAAAAGAACTTTTTCCTTACCTTGTGTGCTCCCGGAGGGATTGCACGGTAACTTGAACTTTCTCTCTCGCTTTATGTCCACCGATTCTAGTTGAAATGAGCTTTCCATTTTATTTATTCAGGGTAAGGGAAGGTGTGAGGACTGTGGAGGAGACTGTTTATATTTAAGCACAAAAGGAAATTCTTTCTTTCATTGGATCGACAACTCTGTCCATTTTATATGTATTTGCTCAAAGGAAAAAAGAAAAAAAGGCGTACTCGAACTAGTACATTTCTTTGTAATTTCTCTTCCATCTTATTTACACTTATATTGAGAATTGAGTTTCTTCGATCTGAACTCGAGCTCCCAACCCGCATTTATTTATCTCAGCAGGAAAGGTCCATTAACGCAGGGTTTCCCCCAAAGCATTCTATTCTTAAATAGAAATTTCATCCGTCACCTTTTCTCAGGCGCTCCTGGGGAAATAACCTCAAAGTCAAGCTGAGCTGCATTTGTACTTTCTCTCGGGTTGCCGCTCCACTGTCAAAACCAGATCCGATATCCTATTAGTATTTTCGTACAAAAGAGAGATTACAATTCAAAAAGCATGTATTCGTACCTACATAAAAAACTTGGAGGTTTCTCATGACTCGAGGTTTGGAGGTTTAAAAAAACCACCTAAAGATTAAAATGTTTTGGAGTCACTGTCAGGACAGATTGAAATCTGGTTGGCTTGCACTAGGTGAAATAGGATTGCAAATAACACTTGGGTAGGACATGTAATTTCATTCCGATAAATTGATTCTTTGAGGAGGGGGAGGTCAAATATAATAAAAAGAAGTAGTCCACTTGAATAACACTTGACAGAAGAAAAAGAGTTACATGGACGATTGAATATCTGTGTAGGATGAGAAATACCCGGAGGAAATCTGAACAGAATTTTGGAGCAAAGCATACCTACCTACGAGTACTCGTATATCACGATCATAGATAAAATACAAAGTAATTTACGATTGTTATTTGAACTTCCTATTGCAAAACTCGTGTATTATAATGGTTGAATGACCAAACGCAATTATTACACAATAAATTAATTCCTTCCTACAAAACTTGCGCAATTATGGCCAAAAAAGACATGAGAAATGAATATTCATTATTTTATAATTACTCATAATTAGATCTCTCCATTGATATAATTTCCTTTGAAGAGAACTGGGGGCCAAAATTGCGAAATTTCAAATCTCATATTACGCATATACTCCCAATTAATTGTTAATTGCCTTATTCGAATTTCCACAAATCTGTTATCAATTTATTAATTTACTTGTGCTAATCGAATATGTACCTACCTACAAAATTTGTATACGATCCCTGTATATCGCTTTATATTTACTGAAACCTAAATGATAAATTGGCTGTATTTGAGGATTAATTGGAGGGGAGATTTGAGTTTGATTGGAACCCTTTGAAGTTTTGAACTTGGTTAATTTGAATCTTACTAGACTTTCTAGCTTTCTAGATACTCGTATATCGGTATGAAATAAATAGACTCTAAAATGGAGTTAATTTAGTTGAATTTGATAATCTCGATTCTCGTATATTATAGAGATTAGAGTGTAAAAATAGCGATTATTTAGAAAGCGACAATTCAAGCAGTTAGTTTGATTGACAGTCCTGGGAAGTTAATCGCAAAAGTGTCAGAGGGAGTAAATTAGTAAAGTGTTTTTTGGTTAGTTTTTATCGATTAAAGGCAGTAGATAAAGAAGGAGATAGAGATAGGAAGACAAGGGATAATTGATTAATGGATTCCTAAGAGCATTGCGAATGAAGATTTAATTAGTAATCTTTGGATCTAAATTCATTCTTCTCATCCAAGGCCATAGAGAAATTCCCTAATGCTTTCTCCTCGACTTTCTCCAGGTCTATTGGCAAATTTATCCGGCCTAATATTAGTCAAATATTGGCAGGATGATTGAATATCTCCTTCCTCTCAGCTATCAGCTTCCTTGTGCTGGTTGCAAAAGATCTGTTCAAATTCATTCTCAATTCTTTTTCGGTGAAGGATCGATTATTGAGCCAGGTTCGTTATCAGGCGAATAAAGGGGGATAGGGTATTCCCTCATGAGTTCATCTTTCCATCTCTAATGAATACTCTTTCTATGTGTACCTTGTCCTTCCTCCTCCATTTCATGATTGAATACTTTGCCAACCCAATGTCCTACGACCTACTTGTAATTTCCCTTGTGTTTCCTCTCTTTTGCAATTCGAACCAAAAAGGTTTGGCCTCCAATCAGCCCAGTTAAGTATTACAGATCTTTGATAAAACCACAAAAAGAGAGAAATTCAAAGCCAGAGTTCAGGAGATCTTTGTATTTGAATGGGCCGAATAAATATAATATACGGTTATCCCACTTTCCGCAAACATTACGGATATTTCTCTATAATATATGCAGATTGAACGCAATTCATGGGAATTCAAATAAAAAGAGTCTTAAAATGTGTAAAATTAAAGCAGTAAATTCATATGCATGTCTAGCTTAAATTGTTGTATTTGTGACCTGGTTTAATTTATTCATATTTTAATGTTTAATATTGTATTACCTACTTGCTACTAGATACTAGATTGTACACATAAATCATATTTTGATAGAGCGTAGAGCATACGAGTATCTGATAGAAAGTACGATTGAGGAATTTACTCGTATCTAAAATTCAAAATACATTCAAAATTCAAATAACACCCGTTCTGGGAAGTCAAATTTCAAATGCTCATCCAGACTGCAGGGTTCCAGAGAATATATAGAGTCAATTTGAACAAGATTGATGCATCTAATGTATAAATTAGATTTATTAGACAGACTTTATTAAATACGATACGTATATTTAAACGAGCAGACTGGAAGGTACATATACAATTGTTTGTCCAAATATCAACTTGTATATCGCAAAATTCGCAATGTATTGCTGTATTTTGGGATTTCAGGGGCTTTAAATCTTCCTCTCATACGTGAAAGTAAGGTAGTATTGTACAATACTAGCATATACTAGCTTACGATACGATACGATCGTAATACCTGGATTTAAATCTTTATAAGGAGGGGATTACAGGTGCTTGGCTTTTCAACCTTAAAATCAATTTCCCTCGTATTGTTGATCTAATCTCCTGAATTGGGGAGGATTTGGCTCAGAAATATTTGGAGTTTGAGTAAATTTGGCATAAAACTCCATATATAAATCATATAGGCAGGTAAACTTATAAAATACAGATGCAATGAAGAATATACTACATTCATTGTGGAAATAGGGTTGAAATATGTTTGCAAACTTTTGAAATATTATTATGTAGAATTCTCTAGGATGTAGCTCTTGAGATATTTATTCTTTGTACAAATAAAGTAATCCAAAAATAAATCCTCCCCTCAATCCTTAAACCCAAATAATCCGGTTAAACATATTCATAAGTAGTACTCGTATTACAAAAGATTTATTTATTCTTTCTATTCAAATACAAATATCTTGATAGAATCTACAATTCTGGGGAAAGGGTTTCTCATCATCAAACGATATTTCTTGGTTCATAAAATGCTATGCCATGAAATCCGATGGAGGAATGAATAATGATTTGTGGTTTCGGAAATGAATAAAATTTAGGGCTTGGAGGGAAAGTTTGTCGGAAACCTAACCCCAAACTATACAATTGAAATCTCAAATCATACCCTCAATATATACTCAGGATCAATATAATACTATCTTTATAAGGTTATGTGTAGATAGATCGAAGATGAATTGTTTATTTTGAAACTTTTATTTGATTTAATTTCTGCAGATTTATTTCGTAATTTCAAAATGAACCCTAATTATTCGGCTTTCGCTATCTACATTTCATATCTACATTTCATAGGTAGGATAATGCATATGGAATCCTATAAATTACTTTCTATCTTAAAATACAAATATTATAATTAATAAACTGCATAATATACACGAAATATACGGATAATGAATTATATTAATACTTGAAAGTTGGAACGGAAAAAAAGTCTTCAAAACAAAAATCAATATACCTCTAAGCATATGAAAAATTATTTATTTACCTACCTACAGGACTACTACCTACTCGTCTCAAGTGCATAAGATACCTACACAAGTATCGTAGTTCCTAGAAATACATATGTATCTCACATCTAATTCTAAATGCTTTCCCCCAAAGATATCCCAAGTAAACAATACAACTTTCTCCGAAAAAATCGACTTTCTCTTACAATTCCCCCTCCAAGTTCTCTTTGCTTATCGATGGTTAGATATAGTTGATTGATTAAGGTACGATATGCCTATTGTATCCGTAAGCTCTAGGCAGTAGTCTAGTACCTACTATACTACTGCAATGAGAATTATTAAATTATAACTTGGACAGTTCCTTTGTTCATCTTTTTTATTGACTTTAATTATGAAAACAGATCAATCGACATCGATAGACAAAATATAGATCCACCACTATACATTATCAATTAAATTCCACTACAAACACATTATTTTTTTAGTACCTATCCTTCATTTTTACTGTATTTTACATAAGCGGATTGATTCCCCTAGATTAAGAAACTAGAGTATAGCACCTATAATCCTTTATTTCCTATATACTATGAGTATTTAACTAGATTATACTAATTAGATGGCCTATACAATATCAAATACAGAAATATCGTACAATTTCCAGAAGCATCCTTGATATATCTCTGTATACAAGGTCTCCGGATGGGTTCAAACTTCAAAATGAAATCATTTCAACCTTCTTCAACTGACACAAGTCCTATATTGTATGTGTATTTGGAATTATGTATGTAAATTAATTTAGCCTGAACTGATCCTGAGAATCTGAAGCTCCCAAGCGATGTCAATGCGAGCAAACAAACTTCAGATATGCCTATCATCTCTGATCAGATCTGGTACGAACTTTGCTTTCATCCTCAGACATTTATTTGATCTGACTTAATTAAACATTCAGGCTTCTGGGGAGCCCCAAATAATTTAGACGTTTACAGAGCTGTATACTGGGGCTCAGGAGATCAGTGTATGTGATTGACGAGCAAGATTTTTCCAACACTCGCCTAGCTATCTACCTTAAATATCTCTACATGTAGTAGTTGTATCGGATTCGGTACTTATCTAATGGGATCGGCCTGCATCTGTCAATCTTGAAATCCTATTATTTTTCAATCTAATTAAGTTCTTCCCTAAACTTGGAACAAACAAAATTCATGATACTTTGAACACTAATGAATAAAGTGACCTTGCAAACTTGTAGGTATCTAAAAAAATCTATTTAGTTTGCAAACTCATTCCGAGTGAGTCTTCTACGAAAATAATTTAACGATAAATAAATTAAAGCCTTAAAGAACCCAATCGATATCGAATAAAATGAACGAAAAGTTTTTCAACATATTTTATATATTCTTTATAATATAATGAAGTATATCATGTATTAGAATATACTATATGTAATTACTATATTAGATCTAAAAACATTACATTTCACTAATTGCATTCCTACTTAACTTATACTAGGTCTGTAGTACTTTTAACTACAAATCTACAATATATTACATTTCTTTAATTTACGCTTACTTAATTTGGAGCTCTTTTTGTGTACAAGTTGCACACAATATTCCTTCTAATTTTTGCTTAGAGTATCGTACAAATTGGTATATCAAAATTCAAAATCTAATTGGGATATTTGGAATATACTGTAATATACATACGTATTTTAGATAATGATTTGATTCTGATAATTTTTTGATTCGCATTTTACAGGAAAAACATTATTAAAATATAATCACATATTTCAATAGTTGTAATTTCCTATTTTTCTAACACGGAAAGCAACTTGCCCACCCATCTGCCCTTGCCAATGTCAAGGACCGAATAAGAAGGAGAATGCCTGGTGAATGAGACGAACCATATCCGTTGTGGTTGTAGAACGTCCAGTTTGAGAGAAAGCTAACCGAGCACATTCTCGAGCTACAAAAAAAGTAGAGTAATTTAAAAAAAATCAATTGCCCAATTAATGCAACTTACTCAAACGACAAGCTCCATAAGCGGCAAGGAGTTCAGGAGGGGCAGGTGCCTCACCTCTGTCACCAAACACTAAAGCCCAATGATATAAAACTGCCATCGAACCCGCAAGGAGGTCTCCTACGATTTGAGAATGTTGATTACGGATAATTAAAATGTTGTACAACTAACCTTGTCCCCCACATCTTCGGTTGGACCCTCCACCAGCACAACACACAGTCAACCTTCCATTTGAAGCCACATCAGTAGCCCCTTTATGGAGGATTGTGATATGACCCAATGCCTCGCAAAGCTCACGCACTTTTTCTGTAGATGCTGAGGGAGCTGGCTTAGCCTCTCCTCCAAGAACCGCAGAGTAAAGCCTCGAAAACTCGATGGAATTTGGCGTTAGGATGACTTTTCCATAATTCCTCACAATATCCGGTCGTTGCGTGACAATGGCCAATCCATCAGCGTCGAT
>JAAZTK010002078.1:0-12061 GCA_036507255.1 Megalothorax incertus
ATAAGGAAGTACTACTCAAAATTCACAATTCTCATTGCGTCTGATTAGATTAGCTAATCTGAGCCAATTGCCAATAGCCCATACAGGCATCCGTAGGGTGCTAAAAAAGGTAAATTGTTTTAAAGGCCACTTTGAACGCGCATTGAAAGCTTCAAATGTCAATTCAAGACATTTGAAGTTGAAATGAAATGAGTATTTTGAAACAGCTATTTTTAAATGCCTACACAATTTCCTTTGAGAGCAATTCCGCGAAGAAGACGCGACTGACAAAACTGTCCCAAGAGAATTTACACTGCTCTTTCAAATGTCCCCTATCAATGCTCATGTGGGAGCTCTTTGAAAAGGTTATAGCATTCCTAAGCCTTGCAAATATCCGTACACATAACATATATTCGGTGGCGAAATGTCTCTAATTTGTTGGGTCGGAATCCTCTTTATAGGGTTCCCTCCAATGCACTGCACTAGCTCTATTAGGCGGAATAAAGACCTCGTAAATTACCTAACCAGTTCGGCCAACACCGTATCTTGTTCTTTGGAATTACGACTTGTAAATTACGATAAAAGTAATTCGCTATATGGTGGAAAAGTCAAGGAAAAAACTCTTACTTTCTAAACCCCAATAAGTGAACATTTAGAATTTAGATGGGTGCTGGTAGTGGCGCTAACAGCCTTTTCATAATACTTGTAAATGAGGCTGCTAAAGGTGACTGAGGCTAAGGACTATTGCGAAGAAATAGAACTTTAGATTGAGGAGCATATAACAAATTCTAGAGCCAGCTTATCTCTTGAGCGATTGCATTCTTTCCCCGCATTATACACGGCTAATTAAGACCTTTTTATAAAAAAAGGGGCATACCTCGGCTACTTCCACCTCCATAATGGTTGTTGTGAAGAGTAAGCTGTGGTTGATCTGAAATTTCATCATCCAGAAATTCAGAATCTGAGATGGAGTTTTGTTGTTCGGGCGTGGTGGATGCCGTTGCAGAAGCAATGGAGGATGGTGGATGATGATGGTGGTGTGTCAAATCGTTTCTCATAGAGGTATTTGTATTGGTAGATGCTCCGGAAGTGTCGCGACTCAGCGGAAGAAATGCTTCCGGCTTTGAAGACGAAGAAGACACTGAACTCCCTTCTGCCCCGTTGTTCCCAGCTCCCTTCTCTTGCTGCCCCACTCCCCCTATGTAATTGTCAACTTGATCCTCTGTTCGCACTTCCGCTGATGCTCCTGGCATTTCTTTCCGCTTATTATTTACAAGCTCTTCAAACCTCCAATTTGGGGTCCCCCCGCCGCCACCACCACTTGTATTCAGACTTTTATTAAATACTTTCTTTTGACTTTGGCACTTTTCAAAGCTTCGCTCTGTTCGCTCTTTTTCCTCCTCAATCTTCGATTGAAATAAAGCAGCCCGCTGTTTAACCAATGTCCAATTTTCAGTTGGAGGTAGAATTATGACGTCCTCCTCTTCCTCTCGGTAAGCGGATTGGAGTTTAATTTGAGTTGGAGGGAGCTTTGATTTAGGCCTGGTTAGACTTAGAGTGTAGAACGGAGCTGACTGAACGGGTTTACGAAGCCCGGATGAGGACTGCCAGGTTGAAGGAGGCTCCGAGTTTAAATTGAGAGCTCTCCCGTACACTGCGTAGGAGCGGGTGCCAATTTGGGAGGCGGGAGAAGGTGCTTTCCCCTTCTCTCTCGCTGTACTAGGATTTGCAGAGCTCAAAGATGCACTTGGATTAGCGAGCCCATGACCGCCACCACTCGGGATCGGAGGTTTTCCGTTCGCACTAAACCCGTACCCATATTTCAAAGGTCGAGGGTGTGCTGGTGCTGTTTCTCTCCTCTGCAATTTAGGGGGAGCATTCTGGTTTTGGGATGATGGTACATTAGAATTAAAGAACTCGGTTGCAGGGATAAATTCGTTCATATTAGACCTAGAGTTAGTCGAAGGACCTCGTGGTAATTTACTAGGTGCAATTCCATTGGAAGGATTAGGCTCTCCTTTGTTTGTTATATTATTGAGAGGGGGTTTGGAATTGAGATTTGAGGAGGCGTTTATTTGAGGCAGAATTGGACGGGGTTGGCTTTGACTTTGAGGAATGCTTGAAGTTGAAGAAATCGTACCAAAGGTTTTACGCTGAAATGCAAATTGGTAGGGGATTTTTTGAAGACCAGAGGGTCTTGTGGAGTTGTTGCTGTTCATGTTGGTTTGAGGTTGATGAGTCTGGACCTGGACAGAGTTTTCGTCGTTATTTGTTCCCGTTGAAAAGAACTGATCCCTCAATGCACTAGTTTTGGCTCGAATTACTCGTAGTTCTTTCAGAGGAGAGCTATTAATACCATTATTATCAAATAATACTCGTTCCTGGTGATTAGTGTGTTCTTTGGATGGGATTAGAGAAGGGGATGATTCATCAGGGGTGGCCCAAGCATTGGAAATTGAAGAGCTGGGAAAATTACTGATGATTAGAGAATTCTCTGACTCTGAGTTAGTTTTGGCTTTATTTCTGTTGAATCGAGGGAGTCCACTGAGCCGTTCCGCAAAGCTCTTTTTGCTCTTCTTGTTGGTGGAGGCTGGAGAATCACTTTCAGGAAAGAATGATACTCTTTTGGGGGTGGTAGTGGTTGAAGGAGAGATGGATGAGATTCGATCCTTCTTGATTCCGGGGCTTGGTGAACCTTTACGACCAAAGTTCATTCCAAAGGTTGACTTTCTTCCGCGTGAATAATCATGAGGAATCTTTTTAAGAATGACTTTGGGTGGAGGTTCAACTGCTTCAGAGATTACTGTGATTTGAGCGTAGGATGGGCTAATTGTTGTTGTTGAGTATTTCACAGTTTGGATTGCCTGTAAAAAATGAAATCAGAGTAAATTAATAAAATGTATTTGATTTTTAAATAATCTATATTTTATCGTAGCTAGATAGGTTGCACGTTAGATTATAAATATTATTTACAATTGTGGGTGGACTGAACAGTGGAAAGATTACTGCAGAAATCCCAGAACCAGATAAAATTCCAGGTATTTAAATTATCGTAGATTTATGACCTAATCCAATTGGAATTGAAATTACCCTTTTAAAAATCAAATCATACCTATTAGATTTAGGCTATTACCTACCTCATAGGCTATACATAATTCATAAGACTATTTTAATTATTCTTGAGCTGGCATTTGAAAAATACTAAACCAATGACGAATTCTATTGAGTTTTGATTAATGAATAGATAATACATAGATAAATGATCTATATGTAGTATATAAGGTATTACGAGGAAAATAGGATACAATTTCAATAAAATGTAAAATCTATAAAAATTAAAAGGGAACTTGAGGAAATGACTCATGAGTCAAATGGAATTTATATTGTATTTTTACATATAATCAATCTAACTGGGATGTCCATCAAGGTTCCAACCTAATGCATAATGGCAATTAAAAGTAATTAAGTAGTTGTAAAACTAAAAAAATCCTTTGCAAAAAATGACAATTTCAAACTCGCAAATTCTTATTCTAATTATTTTTTTTGTTTGATTTTACCGTTTATCAATCGTGAGTGTATTCGATGTCTATATTGAGCTCGATGGACGATGTCAGTCTAATTAGTAATTAGTACTAAATTAGTACTACTAATTATGAAATAAATAATTGAAAATGACACTTTTTTCAAAATTATTTGGCGAACACCTGTTTTTTAAAGTCTTTTTTGAATTTTAAATAAGCTCTAGGTTTGAAAACAATTTAACTTTATCGAATACTTGAGCTAAATGACCTCTACTTGAGCTAAATGACCTCTGACCTCAGTCGTGGCAGTGGCACTCTTGATGGCACTCTTTCACCTCAGATTTCTCAAAAGAGAAAATTAAATTTCTAATTCAACTTTTTGTCAAAACTCCATTGTTCTTTGCTTTTAAAAAGTTTTAAACTCAAATGTAAGCAATTAAAAACTAGTGCAGTGTAATTAATCCAGATAAATCAATTAATTGAATCGCCGAGTTTGAATTAATTTTAAAAAAAGACTTAAATTATGGGATTTCCGTTGAAAATTGACTTTTCAACTTTTGGCCCAAATCCCCGTTTGTTTATCCTCCCTTCACTCCTCTATTTAGAACCCTACGCTTTCTCCTTTGTTATTTCAACAAAGCACTTTTAAATTTATTTTTTCTGAAATTTAAATTTAGACAGTCCACTGCTCTTGAGGAATCTTTACCATCGATTAATTTAATGAATAAAAAATTATCTAATTAAATCATTACTAGGAATTAAGAAGAGCTTGCCTTTCTAACTTTTATTTGCATCTCATTTAAATCTTAGACTTATCCTCGAGAGTCGAGAGTTCCTCAGACTCTCGACTCTTGAGGATTTTCAATTACCATTAATTTATGTTCTCAACTTCTCATGGTCTTCTCGAGTCCATTAAAAATGACCTTCGTATTATATTTGCTATTCTACCAAAAAGTTTACTCAATTTGCTAATTAATTAACAAGGGCGAGATATAATTGCAAAATTATCTAAATGTGAAGGCATTTGGAAAAAATTGGTACAGATGAGCTGTGACCTACCTCAACTTCTCCTCCTGATGCTCCTCCTCCCCCTAAGGAGGAGGTGTTGGTGGTGGCTTTTGACGAAGATGGGTTAGGATGATCCACCTGGGTTCTACTATTATTGGGTGACGAAGATACACATTGACCCATACAAGGTTTTATATTCCAACTCACATACCCCCGTAATATTTTAAAAGTATTTAATACTAATCTTGATGACCTTGGTGGCTTGACCTTTTATTTAAAAAACGGAATGAATTTACAGATCTTTGCAGTTTTACATATGGAATTCTATTTGCAATCTCGAGCACGTCCTCGTCCTAAATATGAATATTTTACATGATCCAGCGCATGGCCAGGAACTCAGATTTCGACCCTTCGATAAACCCGAAGAAACCCGAGATTACCCGGGTCCACCGGTTATGTCCCAAAGTACCCCATAGGCCATAACAACGATCTGTATCTGTCTGACAACAAATCGAGTAGAATTGAGATTAATTGCAATTGGCCGTCACCATTTAGAAAAATCAATTAGCCACAAGACACCCTCTTAAATAAAATGGGGTGATTTTGCTATTTATTAAAGTCTTACATTTTTAAAACCCAGAGAAGAAATGAACAAAAACACGGAGGAGGTACACAAAAGAAACTCGGTGGATCTGTCAGTAAAACCTCGAAAGAATGTGCCAGGAGGTGGTGACGAATCCTGGAGGAGAAGTTCTACCCCAGATTCCGTCATGTCCAAGTCTGAATTCCTCCGCCAATGTTCCTTGTCCACAATCAGCTCTGCCTCAAGTTCAATATCTTGGGCTGAGGATGTAAGTCCATTTAATTTTAATTATATTATTATTTATTATTATATTCCAGAACAGATATTGATAAATCTTTTAAATTAGGCGATGGAATCAGAGTTTACAAACAAACTTGCCAAAATGTGGAATCAAATAGAAGAGGTTTGTGGGGGTGACGGCGGAGGAAGATGGGGGACTCCTCCAAAGCCACCGGAAATGTCCTCCACTGTATATGATGAGTGCCTCCTTTGGAGGAGAGCTTTCCCCGACTCGCCCCTAATCAGATTCAATATTAATTTAAAGTAATTAGATTTCGATGAACGATTTATGCATTTTAAATGATCTCAAATTTTCTAGGCCTGCGGAATCCAGAACCAGAGCTCGTCATATAAGGCCAAACAATTTAAATCTGTCAGGTCAAGAAGAATCAAAGCCCGATAAGTTTTTCCTACCATTTCCACCAACTCCTACATATTTCCCCTCTCCAAAGACGCCAGAGGTTGAGGATGAGGATCTGGATTATCTAGGGGAGTGTCTGACACCGAATCCTATCACCTCCACCGAGTATGATGTAAGTGCTTGGCTAAATGAGTGCAAGGTAAAGGAGAATGAAGAGCTGGAGGATCAGGAGGATGATGTATTTGGCGAGGGACCCTATTTCCGACACGAGGTCACAGAGGTCACACGCCGTGTCCGACAACTCTCGCTTCCATTTCTAGTTCCTACTCAAAGCCTTAAAAAACATGAAAAAAACCTACAGTCAGAAGTCAAAGACCTTGAAAGAGCTTCCCTTAGTAGGAATAGACTTTAAGGTAATTTATAAATTATATTTGACCTGCAATGGATGGGATTTTTCAAATTTAATTTCAATATTGACAGTTCCTAATTGTTTCTCGACCAATAATAAATCTGGTGGGGCCAAGGGAGATGCTGCTTCCAGGAGGCCCTCAGCAGGTTGGAGCCGCCATTATACACCACCTGATTCACCCTTTAGCTTACCCCCTTCCGTGTCAGGGCCACCCCAACAACCAATGACAATACCAATGACCACAAGGGTCGAAAATCGACCCGTGAGTTATTTTGAGAAACTCCGATCCGGACAAAATAATGGAATTAGAGCACATTTTATTGGAGGAAGAGAGGAGACTGACACCGGAAGTGTTAGGAGACGGAGTGACGTCCTCACTGATATCGAGAGGCCTAAGGCTGCACATCTTCCATCCATTCTCCAAGACCTGGGGGCTCCAAGTCCTACCAAAGGTCAAAAGAGAGGAACTGGAAGGAGAAAGAGTTCCACATCAGCTCGAGACAAGTCTCCCTTAAAGAGTACCACAATTAATGTACAATTCTCTCCACAACAATGGTTCCAAGGAGGTGTTGATGAACATCCAGGTCATGTGGACGTTCCCCCGATTGGAACTTCCAAAGAAGAAAAGGCTCCGCTTACACCCTTCTTATTTTGGCTCTTGGATAAAGTAGCAATTTGATATAATATATTTTTAATTAGTTTAGATTGTATTCAGAGTTAAATAAAAATTGACCATCATTAATTAATAACTAACCATTTAATAATTTTTTTTAATTAGTGAATTTATAAATTAATTCCTCAGACTTCAATTTCCCAATTTGCAATTGCAATATGCATTTGGGGCATATTGTCCATAATATGATTAAAAATTTAAAATGTGCCTTCAATGTAGAGGGAATTCCGGCATTCGATTCTGAATCTGAAATCAAAATCCTCGTAACTTTTGTCAGCCTATACTCGTGTCACCGTGTCAAGTATCTGATTAATTAATCTAAAAGGATCTAAAGGTATTGGTCCATTTATATTGGCTTTTTAATTACTTCATTAATTGTCACATACAAAAAACCTAAAATCTTAACTCTTATTTATGCTGCTGAAATATTTTTAAAAATTCTATTTCTACACGCACCGTTGAAATTGAATTAACATTTTTAAATTAATTGCCTCATTTTACAGAGACGTTAATTTTTAAAATGGAGACCCCTTCGTCATCCGCCGCTCCGGGAATTATCCCAAGTAGCACAGCAGCAACTTCCGGGGCTCCGGCTGCCACAACACTCCCTCAAATGTCATTTCGTCAGCTCCAAGACCTTGTCAACAAATGGTCAGTTGACCTGGACGAGCAAGAGAAGGTATTTATTGATCATTCGACCCGTGTCAACTCTTGGGATAAAGTTCTGATGAGCAATGGGGAAAAGATTACAAAATTGAACCAAGTCCTCGAGAGTAAGATTTAATTTAACTAGCAGCACATTAAACTTAAATAAAACTTGATTTTATTGCTTGTTTAGAAATTCGAGGAGAACATGAAAGGCTTGAGGGGACTCTGGAATACATTAAGGGTCAGCAGAATGAATTTGAGGGCCTTCTGGAGCCTCTAGAAAGTACACTCCCAAAGAATCAAGCATTTGAGCCCGAGAGAGAGAATGTCTACTCCCTCGCAGAGACGATTGACAGTGAATTGGAGCAAATGTCTGAGGATTTGAAGGAGGTCATTCTAAACATTAATGATTCAAACAGTTCACATGATAAGCAGAAATCCCTTATCTCAGGTAGTATCCATAAATTAGAATAAATCATGAATATATTTTTAATTCATATTTTATTTAGATGCTCAAAATCCTCAACGAACAAACAGATGCACTTCAATGGATTGAAGAGAATTCGGAAGCTCTCCGAAAGAATCTCATCGAAGTCAACAAAATTAACGAGGTCTTTAGACAAAGTAATCAAGATGTGTCTTCCCAATCCCCCTTTAAAAGATGAACTAATCTTTCATGTACTGTTTCAATAATTTTTTATGTTTATCAAATAAATATAATTAAAAATTTTCCATACATCATTAATTAATTAAATCAGTCCTAGATTCAATTTAACTCATATTTTTGTGAGTTTTGAGATTTTTAAAATAAGGTCATGAATGTATTGTACAATTACATTCATGAGCTTGAGCTGTAAGTTGGTACTACAATATGCTAAATAATATTATTTGTATTTAAGTAAATCAATTATCATCATTGTATTCATTTCAAATAATTAATAAACCATTAATTAAAAATTGTAATTAAACATCCCAATTGGCAATTAATTTACTTAATTAGAATCCTAAAATAGGTGAGAAAGTACAATACTTGGGAGTTGGGAACTTGGAACTTCTCAGAACTTCTCTAATAATAGAAGTTCTGAGAAGTTAATACTAGTAAAAAACCTAATAATTTATTAGGTATAATAAAAAGCTAGATAAAGAACTTTATGAGGGTTTCAGAATTCAAAATCAACTTTGAAGTTTGAAAGAGCTGTTGGCTGTTTGTTGATTTTTCACATATATCTCACAATTTTTAAGTGACAATTAACATTTAAATTTAATTAACAATGGCAGGGTATTGTTTAGTTTGTAAAGACGAGTGTCTATCCATTTTAGCGAACGACCCTGAGGTAAAGGGCAGGATTTCCAATGTCATCTGCAAATTGTACAATTTCTCTCTGGAAGAATTGCAGATCCATGATATAATTAGTTGTCCATCTTGTTTTGAAGCCTTGGTGGAGATCGAGGGTCTTATCAATACTCTAAAGCATATTCAACAGCAATTGACAAAGACGAAGGAGAAATTTGAAGAAAAAATTCGGGGGAGTTGTCAAAAGTATGCCACCCCTATGGGGCCTATCTGTAATTCCGTTCGTGAAAAGATACTGGGTAGGATATGGATAAAATTAAATAATTATTAATTTTATTACCTGTACAAATTATTCATGCAGGTCAAATCGGGAGTAATGCAAATGCATTGGAAGATGATTCCGAAGATGCGGAATTCGAGCCTGTAACTTGTTCAAGAGACCCTGACGAGGAGCTACAATATGAGGATCATTCAGCTATTCTTTCTACTCCATTTAACGAAAACACAGAGGAACCAATTGACCTCAAGCCATTTGAAATCTACACGGAAGAAAGTACACCAATGTCAAAAGAGAATCTCGTAGACAATTTAATAGTGCCTAAAATAAGAAAGAAGACTAGAAGGAATCAAAGTCTGCTTAAAAAAGATACAACTGTACAGGATCCTTCCTCAGGTCAATACGCAGCATTTGTACTCAAAGAAGCTCGAATCCTTCTTCGAAAACTCCCCGCTAACCTGCCATTTGACTCTTCAATGAGTTTAAGCTCTAGGGATCCAACTCTCAAAGCCTTTGCAGTCTACGACAGCTCATTCCTTCCACATTGTACGAAACCTCAATCCAAATACATCTCCAAATATAAGCTTAGAACAATGGCCCCCAAACACCAGTGTCCAGATTGCGGTCTCAAGGCTTTTCGTACGAGAGAGACGCTTCGAAAACACCGGAGGAAGTTCCACCCTGCAAGTATTCTAGCAAATTGTGAATTAAGTAGAACTTGTAAGATTTGTCATAAAGTTCTTTTGAGCCATACCATTTTAATTAATCATCTAAAAACACACAATAAATCAAGAATATTTCCCTGCCCTGTTGAGGACTGTAAAAAAGAGTTTTACAGGGAAAATTATCTAAAGACCCATATAAAAGCAAAACACCCTGCTCGAGGCGAAGAATCTAAATTCTCCTGCTCTCAATGTCCAAAGACTTTTCCCACAAAACATCAAATGAGCGAGCATGTGAAATGTGTACACTGTACATCTAGAGATTTCGTCTGTCCGCATGAAGGTTGTCCAAAAAATTACAAATCAAGATCTGGATTAATACAGCATCTCGCTTCACACGATGGGAAACGCTCCTGGATCTGCTCCATTTGCTCTAAATCATTGATTTCAAAAAGAACTCTTGAGCTCCATCAAAAAACTTTCCATACTGATTCCTCGGAAAGAACCAAATTAATTTGTCATTATTGTGGGTCCTCATTTTGCTCAAAATATTATTTAAATACTCATATAAAAACAATTCATGAGAAGGAGCTCCATTTCAAATGCGAGTACGAAGGCTGTGATAGAGCATTCTTTTCCGCTGGACTACTGAATAAACATAATCAGCAACATATCAAACCATTTCTTTGCAGCATATGTCCAAAGGTTACTTTTACTTTTCCAAAGGTTCAATTCTTAATTTAATCATGTGTCAAAAGAGGTTCGCAAGGGATGGGAGCAGATCAGATCATGAGAAGACACACTCGGATGATCGGCCGATTCTCTGCCCTCACTGCCCACTCAGATTCAAAAGGGAGCTTGGCCTTAATGAGCATCTTTTAAATCGACATAATCCTGAAGGTAAGCTTTAGTAATATACTACATAGATGCCTAGTTTTTAAACTCAAATCTCAAAACTCAATTAACTAACCTTTATGTCTTTTTTAAAGGAAATACTCATCCCTTTTCCTGCCCTGATTGTGGAAAAAAATTTACAACCATGAGATATGTATATAGGCATAAAGGAAAGTGTCCAGCCAAAATGAATCAGAATGATATAACCAAAACTGATTGAAGTGTAATTATAATTATATCCGCTTTAGGTACCTCTACGATATTTATTTGTATTAATTACAAAATCTTATTTACACACATAAAATTGTAAATATAAGGACAGTATAAACTTTCTCATAATAATATCAGTATTATATTTTCATAAATCAGTCGAGTCGTTAAAAAATTGTAAAACATGCTAAATATTTAAATGAATTGTTTCAAATAAAATAACCTATTTTATACAGGGTTTGTTATACAAAAAAGTACACTGTTCTTATCCATATTAAAATTAGAAAAATCCCAGGATTCAATAGACGAATTGACCCTGAGAGAGAATCAGGGTCAATCTTTTGACATGCAGAAGGTGCAAACTCGTTTTCTTCCCTTCTGGAGAATCTCGGTGAAAGGCAGACTGTTCCCGCCGACCCTGCCCCTCTAATTGTGTTCAGATTGACCTGCGCCCTTCGTTGATCATAGTCCAGGCTCTGTGTAAAAGATTCTTCCCCTTGGCCATTCAATACTCGAAGCTGGAACCCTGCCACATCACGAAACCCTTTCACCCTCCAGATTATATCGAGGGATCCCCCCTTTTGGGTAAATGATCGGATTTCTACATCATTCCTTGGGGGAGGCTTTGGGGCTAATGGATCCTCGTAGTAATCACATTTGAGGTCACTCTCACCCAGATCCTTGAGGTATTTGATCACCCCTTCATCTGAGCATTGAAATGACTGTAAATCACGCATATATTCTTGCGAGTAATTGTAAAATTGGGGGCGGTAGTCCTCTGTGAGTCGTTTCAGAGGGATCAGACGGCAATCACACCCTAAGGGATTGTTCCTGAGAGAGATTCTTGAACCATTTTTAATTTTTGTGAGGAAATCCGTGTCAAATTGGGTGATTCGGTTGCCTGAGAGGTCAAGAAGGGTCAGAGGAGCTTTAGCAAAAGACTCTGTGGGATATTTCCGAAGGTAGTTGGACCCAAGCCAGAGTTTGGTTAGATTTGGGGGTGGTCCAAGTGTGATTCCATCCAGAAAACTTAGGGCATTCCCTTCCAGGTGTAGTTCCTCTAATTTGGTTATATTTCCAAGTATTCCTGGTTTAATCTCTGAGATTTTATTGTGAGAAAGGTCCAGCCGGCGAAGCATCTTCCGTGTTCCGTAAAGGAGATCCCTTGAAATCCAACGGATGAGATTATGTGATAGATTAATCTCCATTAGACGGTAAGGGATCCACGGGGATTCTGGGAAAGAGTATGAAGTAATTTGACCA
>JAAZTK010002079.1:0-12061 GCA_036507255.1 Megalothorax incertus
ATTTATTTTGTATTTACGCATTTTATTTAGAAATCTTTCATATTGGGTAAATTTCCTGGATATACAATAGTAATCGATATGAATTTTAGGAATAATAATATGAATAATTGCTAAACCTCAAGAATTGAATCCTTTCATATCCCATTCATATGCCAAATATTGTAGGTAATTAATACTTTGAGGGTTCCCTTGAAAGGCTTGGTTTGGTATAAAATTACACCTGCTAATTAATAAGCTCTCCTTTTATTGTATGAACTAATCACTCATTAGTAATGACGATAAACGACTCAATCATTCAATCAATCATCGGATGACGCCCAAAACCTATCATCCCGGAACGGTCCCAAAACTTTATTAGCCTAAACTCTGTGAAGAATCAACCGGCAAAATCCAGCCCAATTTCACAAAAATCCAATCTTCCTCAAATTTTAATTTTTAAATTTTAATTGACCTTTGACCTTTTTAATTGGCACTATCCGGTGCTAGTTGACCCCGAGATCCTCGTCCGTGATGCCTCAACCAAAAGTGACCCAAGGGCAATGTTACACCGTAATTTTTAATTATTTTTTTCAAAATCCAATCGTCCGTGATGCCTCAACCAAAAGTGACCCAAGGGCAGTGTTATACCGTAATTTTTAATTATTTTAATTTTTAAAATTACCATTATTTTAATCTGACTTTTAAAATTATTTAATTCCTGGCTAATTAATTAATTAATTAATTGAATTTCAGACTGGTCCAAACAAGCATGGGGAGCTCGAGTCCATCGTGACATGGTCAAAGTCAATCTTTAACGGATATGCCGTAAAGCAGTCGCCTACGCTCAAATCTCACCACACTTGGTTTGAATTAATTTAATTACATTTAATTGAATTATTGCTTCAAAATTAATTAAAATAGGCAAATCGGACTTCAATCATTCAGATTTGAACATGTGGGGGTGTCCCTCGCACTGGTAGACTACCACCGAAGCGAGGATGACGAAAAATTGACCAAAACCAAACCTCTGGAAGCTAATGTGGTCTGCCGCCTCTACGCTGACGATGGTATATCATCCAATTTCAATTAATATTAANCTTAGTACTGAAAGTTACAAAGACTGTCAAGGCTCATACCTTCACCCTCCGCCGATCCTCGTCAGTCTCCTTCGTTTGGCCATCGAGATCTGTGTTTGACTTTGATTATAAGGACACCCAGACCCTGAGGATTGAGTTTAAGGTCAAATGGAAGCCAGATGAGAGTCTCAAGAGGGGTTCCGAGGGGTCTTTGGACGAAAAACCATGCAAGAAACCTCATTTTGACTTCCAAGATCTCATGGTAAATGAAGAATATGCGGATTGTGAGCTCCACTGCGACTCTGGACGAGTTTTTAAAGCACATCGGATCATTCTGGGTGGTGAGTAATTAATTAAAATGCCTAGAATTATGATATAATTAAAATTAATCATTTTTTGACAGCAAAAAGCTCGATTTTGGCCGAAGAATTGTCTTCAAATGGTGGTAGCCTGCTTAAGATGGAAGGGGTTCCAGAGAGGGTCGTGTCACAGCTTCTTGGGTTCATTTACAATGGGGTGGTTGTCGAAAATGAGCCCGTGGATTGGATCTGGCTCCTGGAGATGGCCAAGAGGTATGACATGGAGGATCTAGAGTCGATGATGGTTGGAAGGATCATGCGGATGCCGGTGGATGTTAATGTAATTCAGGTGGGGAGTCAGATTTAATTAAATTATGATGAAAAACATGTTTTTAATTGTTTTTTTAATTGGTAGCTTCTAGAATTGATTTTTGAAAAGGAATTGGGCGGAGTTCAATCAATTTTGGAGGGCTGGATTGGATTGTAAGTGCTCATTTTGCCATTTCAAGATCTTTAAATTGTTGAAAATTAATTAAATTGATTTTTAAACTGAAATAGGAACAAAAAGAAGCTGATTGGGATTAAGGGATTTGCGGATTGGGCAAAGGAGAGGTCAGATTTCGTTGGGGATGAGATTTTGAGGGAGGTGGAGATGTTGAAGGAGAAGCGGAAGGAGCAGAGGAAGATGTTGAAGGCAAAGAGGATGAAGAATGTCCAGAAGGAGTGATTTGATTTAATTACTAATTAGTTTAGATCAATATAAATTGTTTAATTTAGAGATCTTTAGCTGATTAATTTAAAAGTTTTTTCTTATATTTCATTTCTGAACTTTGGATAATTTGTTTCGTTTTAAGTACAGATGTATTGACATTTTGTTCAAATTCAAATATAGCATTTATTTAAATTACTTTGTTACAATTACTTAATTTCTAACTTGATTCTTGAAGATTGTTTGATTTGAAAAGTGGCATTTTAATACAATCTTCGTATTAATTAATTAGTTACTTATGTAACGTTATGTTAACTAATAGTTGACAGTTCAAGTATTGTAGAATACAGAAATTGTATACAGTATAACCTAATATTTTTAAGATATATCTTATTACAACACTATTAATAATTTAGTAAAATGTAGATTATATAGGTATTGTATGTATTATATGCGATAATGAAAAGAATTGTTATTAAACGGGATTCAGAGACTTTTATCTTTATAATTATTAAGTATTGGACATGTTCATAAACCTTTTTGAAGCAGAGGTATATTATACTCGTATTATCTGTTACCTGTAGAACTTGGGCCATATTAGAAGTTAAGAGGCCTTAATCCCCGTGATTTATCGATAATCAAACGGTCTAACTGCAAGGACCTTGGGAGTCCTTGAGGCTTGAGACCTTTCTAATTCTTTAATCCATTTTTATCCCAAAAAACAGCTGCCCCTTCGTTTTTTAAGTCAAATTATTTGATAATTTAGCCATTTTTATTGCAAATCATCTCAAATTATCATCATGAGTGCTATATTCCTGGTCTGCAAGGGTTGCTCGAGGTCATATGGGTCAAACTCGGAATTCAAGGCCCACAAAAAGGCATTTCACCCAAAAATTCGGATTTCAAAATCAATCTTTGGGAACCCCAAAGTAAGTTAAAAATACTAATTTAATTTACATTAAGTTTTACAAGTTCTAATAAGCACAATTATTAATTTCAGCCGAAATAGAAAGCCAAAAACTACCAAATTACCAACCGGAAATCAAAAAATGGACACCCTCCCGTCGGATGATTCAATGGGGGTATCACTGGATGACCTTCCTCAAGTCAATTTGGATCTTTTAAAGTAAAGTTTACTTTAACTGCGATTTAATATTAATTATATCTTAAATGATGATTTATTTAATTCAAAAGGGAGATATTTGGCTCGGAAGAAAGCTCAGAAATGGATAAAATCCTGGCGGATAGTCCCGGGATCCCGGAATTTCCAAAACCTATTGAGGAAAGAAGGGGAAAGCCTCGTCAATATTGTTCCAAATGCGATCGTCCATTTTTCGACCTCGCAAAACATTGTGAAATGTTTCATTCGAAGAAAAAGAAGATGACGAGTCCAATTAAAAGTCCTCCGGAGGAGCCTGCTACAAAATTACGAAGGTCAAGCCGGCCAAAACGGATTGTTAAATTCCGGGAAACGGATGAGGTCATCTATATTGAGGATGAATGAGTTGCAATTACAATACTAGTAATACTAGTATTGTATATATTGTAATATTAAGGGAGTCTGCAATATTGCTTTTTAAAAATTTTATATTTTTATTTAAAAAATTCCTAGATA
The DNA here is from genome assembly GCA_036507255.1 of Megalothorax incertus. Classification (NCBI taxonomy): domain Eukaryota; kingdom Metazoa; phylum Arthropoda; class Collembola; order Neelipleona; family Neelidae; genus Megalothorax; species Megalothorax incertus. Next base: position 3,679 of record JAAZTK010002079.1, read on the forward strand.
TGCTATACATGTATATTTTACAAAATATATATTACAGTAGTCTGTATGATACAGACTGTATCACACCTATCATTGTTATTCTTCTATATTCTATTACACAATATTTTAATTTTTAATTGTTACAACATATAATATCGTATTATTATCTGTTAATCGATTTATAATAATGCATCCTAGGTATAAATTTTACTATTGTAGGGTACTACATATTGTATAAAATACTATATACATATTTACCTATATCTTAACTACACCTATGTCAAAGGCTTTGGAGCGATTGATAAAAAAATATCTTCATTTTACAGTTTACTACAATATTTTTAATCCTAAGATATACATATTGTATAATATTAATTTATAAACATAAATTGCATTACATATGCCATATTTTTATTATTTTTATATTATTGCGATATACTACGAGTAAGTAGGTACTTCATATTACAATATTATCTTTGAAATATCATAATATGTACTAATAAAAGTTTACATAAATCACATAATATATTTACAATCTCACATAAATTAAAATTCTATTTTCATACAGATCCAAAATTGTAGATAATAGATATAAATTTTTAAAAATATGTGGATTTATCAGTTAATCATCCACTGGCTTCATGTTTATAATTTAATATCTGGATGATTCCTTGATTAATCAAATTAAATGTTAAATTCAGGGATTCTCATTGTTCTTGCAGATTAGATATGATAATATAATTATGCAATACGAGTATCACGTATTGTATTTATAGAATTAAAAATATATACGCGTGTTTGTGTAACAAAGATTACATAATTATTTATTTAAACCATTTATACTGATACATATTGATGGAATTCATCCAGAAATAAATCAAGGTTTAATTCAATGGAGAATAGAGCGTTTGAAGCCGAAACGGAAGATCCGGAGGTCATTGAAGACCCCAAAAGGTCAGATGGGAGTTCTCAGGATGGGAAATATGTGCACATGAAACGCCAAATTGGCCTTATTGGTGGCATAGCCATGATAGTTGGGTAATTTTAAAATTTTACATTATTTATTTTTAAAATTCACATTATTTTAGAACTACAATGGGCACTGGGATTTTTATTTCGCCCACAGGGCTTCTCAAAAGGACAGATTCTGTAATTATTTTTTAATAGAAATTGCCAATTCGCAATTCCCTGATGGCTAGATATTTATATGAAATCCTTTTTTGATGACAGGTCGCAATGAGCCTCGTTGTTTGGGCCGGGTGTGGAGTTTTGTCGACTTTTGGTTGGTTAAAAATATTATATTAATTTGCGTAGCGAATTTATTAGACATTAAATTGCTCCAAAAATCCGAAATCAATTTCCCTTATTCCATCCGATTTTGGACTAAACCAATAAATTTGCATTAACGGATTGGATTTAGAGCGATGATTGTTCCGATTCTCCGAACTATAAGTTTGGATTTGCATTAATTTTAATCCGAAACTCCGCATCTGATTCGAATAAATCCATCGTGTTATATTTTAAATTAAAAAATTCAAACAACCCAATTTTAATTCAAATTTTCGGATAAGATTTTATATTCGAAATTTTTATATCCGGCGGATTAAATTTTGGAAATCAATTTAAGCAATCTTCACATTGGGATTTCAATTTGATCGGTTAATCCCGGATTTTGAATCCTTGAGATTATTGTACAATATATATTAGGTAGGTAAAATGATAAAATACCTGTTAGGAAAACATTAAAAATAAAGATGATGAAATATATTAAAGCTATTGCAATTTGCAATATTTAAAATTGAATTATCATTTTCAGCGGCGCTTGTATATTGCGAGCTGGGAGCAGGTTATTATAATAAAAAATTGTTCTCCCAAAAATTTCGGAAAAGTAAATTAGTACATTCTAGTTGTACCGCGAAGCGGAGCTGAACACGCTTACTTCGTAGCAGCATTTAGACCCCTTCATCCATTTTGGGGTGAAATCCCAGCATTTCTCTTCGCCTTTATGAAAATGACACTTTTGAAACCGTCTTCCCTCGCCATCGTCTCCCTCACCTTTGGCCGATATGCCATCACCCCTTTTGTTAAGGAATATGATATTTGCACGGATTCTAGCGAGTATGATCTTGCAAGAAAGCTTATTTCTGTGACATGTGCAAGTAAATATTTTTTAAGAAATTGAATCGCCATTTTATTCTTTTATTTTTTAGCATTCGTAGCAGCCGTTAATATTTTTAGCACCGTTGTGGCTACTCGTTTCCAAATATTCTTCACTTGTACCAAATTAATTGCGGTAGGATTTCATTAAAATATTTCTTCGATTTCCCTTGATGAAGATAGACAATTTGATCTTCTTTTGAGGTAGGTGTCACTTGTGGTGGGCATCGGAATTTACAATCTAACCCAAGGTCAATCCGAGGGATTCCCCGATGGATTTGATAATGGCGATGCCGGGGTTGGGGATATTGCATTGGCATTTTATCAAGGTCTTTGGGTAAGAAATACGATATTTTGGCGTTTTTTTGCAACTTTTTAAAACCTTCGATCAATATATCAAGGCTTATGAAGGTTGGAACAGGTACTATAAATACAAATACATTTGAATTGCATTCTCTAAAATCGTAAATTTTAAGTCTCAACTTTTTAACCGAAGAACTTCGTGACCCAGCCAAAAACCTTCCACGCGCTATCTTGATTGGACTTCCAATCCTAACCCTTTGCTATATATTTGCAAATCTAGCTTTCTTAACCGGTCTGTCCAAGGAGGAATTAATGAATTCGGATGCTGTCGCAATTGTAAAAAAATAGCAATTATATTCTGGGTTTATAAATTTTTTTAAAATATTTTTTTAGGATTTTGGTGACAAACGCCTAGGGCCTGCGAGTTTCCTGATCCCAGTCCTTGTTGCATTCTCAGCAATTGGGACTTCAAATGGAGCCCAATATACAGCTGGGAGGTTCATAAATTCATATCCAAATTCAATTTAATCAAATTAGTTAATCAAATTAATTTTACTCGAATTTTTTAAATTATTAAATTAGGATTTCTTACGTGGCGGGAAGGGAAGGTCATACGGTTGATATTCTTTCTTATATTCAAGCTGATCGTCTCACTCCTATAACTGCAATCATTTTTAACGTTGGTAGTACTACTATCTAAGAATCACTCCAAAGTGTCAAAAACTGACATTGAAATGCTTTTTTTAGGTGTTTATGTCCACAATTATGATTTTTTCTTCGGATATCACGGAACTCATCAATTTTTTCAGTTTTTGTACCTGGATTTTTTATTTTTTCTCAATGGCTGCTCTCATTGTACTTCGGAGGACTCATCCTGATGTGGATAGGCCTTTTAAGGTTATATGAAAATGTATAATAAAAGCGCCATCTAACGTAAATTAAAGGTCCCGATAATCATCCCTTGGCTAGCCCTAATTTTCTCACTATATCTTATTGCGGCGCCAATTATTGATGAACCTAGCCTGGAATATCTTTATGTTCTCGGATTTAGCGTCCTCGGGTAATTAAAATTCCCAAGAAAATATTATTGAAATTTTAATGTCAAAAATTGGACTTTTCAGGTTAATTCTTTATTATCCGTTTGTCTATAAAAAATACCAACCTAAATTCATGTGTAAGTCCTACTATATATGCAATTTGCATTTGCTAAAAATTTCGATACATAAATTATTAAATTTATTAAAAGCTTGAATTTAATTATATATTTTTTTAAATCCAATTTCAGTCAAGATCACAAGATTTATCCAATATTTAACGCTGGCTGTGCCATCACCTTATAAAAATGAATAATAAATTTGTAATTTGCTTTAGAATTTTTATACGATTAAATTCAAATAAAATTTTCTTTCATGATTTTATTGATTTAAACATATTATATCGTATTACACAATAATATTAATAAGTAAAGAAAATATAAGTAAAGAAAAAAAATAAATTAAAAATTTAAATTGATATCAAAGTTAGAAATAAAAAATAATATTTAAAATTAGTTCAAATACAAATATATTTTATATGCTATTATTAAAATCCGAAATTATTTATAAAAAATGCTTTTTCATTTAGTGACATATTTAATCATTTAATCATTTTTGAACATTTACTATAAATAAAATTTACACAAATTACATTAATTTTCGAGCTTCAAAAATATGTATATTTTTAATAACGCTGGTCCGAAATGTATTGTTTTCCATTTAGGTAAATCAATAATGACCGTCCTTGATTTTGCCTCGTCTAATAGACTGACATATTGAATTTGTTTTTATTTACCCATATAATTTAATGATAATTGGTTAGAAATTATAACTTATCATAATTAATGTAGGAAATCCTCATAATTTCTAAAGAAAAATCCAACTGAGGCCAGAGAATAAAACGATACGGAATCACTTACTATCCAGGCTAAGTAAATCAAAATTGAGTGCTACAAAAACAGGAAACATGGCACAAAAAAGCTATTGCATTATTGGCGGAGGGTATACTAATATATTTTAATTAATGTCAATAATTAAAATGATTACCAAAAAGGTTTTCTGGAATCTGCGCTGCCATCAAGCTCCTCACCGAGCTAAATCAATGGAATTTCAAAATCTTTGAAAGGAATTCGGATTTTGGCGGAACTTGGCTGGTAAATACTTATCCTGGATGTGGGTGTGATGTCAAAAGTACCCTATACTCGTATTCCTTTGAGCCGAATCCAGGTTTGAATAAATTTTTTCAATCCCACGCTAAATCAATAAATTACATATATTTAAAGATTGGAGTCGGTCTTATTCTGGACAGGCCGAAATTTTGGATTATTTGAAACGCATTGCAAAGAAGTATAATCTTTATTCAAGGGCTGAATTCAACTCTCAAGTCAACGCTCTTGATTGGGATGATGAGAATGGTCATTGGATTGTCACTGTATTAAATTCTGGATCTCTCAAAAAATACATTTTTGATTTTGTGTAAGATTTGTATATACTATTTTATAATTTTGAAAATTTCGCAAATATGCAGATTCTTCGGGGCAGGGCTTTTACAAACGCCAAATTCTCCAGACATCTTCCAGAATTTCAAAGGCATCAAACTTCATTCCGCGGAATGGGATCCATCAGTTGATCTCATGGGCAAAAGGATTGGAATTGTGGGAAGTGGGGCATCAGCGATCCAAATCATTCCGGAAATCGCCAAATCCGCATCACAAGTTCACTCTTTCCAGCGTTCTCCAGCACATATTCTCCCAAAATCAAATTTTGAAATTCCCACATTTTTCAAAAGGCTTTATTCATTTTTTGGAATCCTTCAACTCCTCCAAAGATCCATCAACTTCGTAATAAATGAGTGTATTTTCATCTTTTTTCGCAATTTTTTTGGCTGGATAAATTTCAACTTTATTTTGGAGCTAATTTCACTGATTTATTTAAAATGGGGAACTTGGGGTGATTCGGAACTCACTTCAAAGCTGAAACCTGTCACTAAAATTGGGTGTAAAAGGATACTCTTATCTTCAGATTATTTTCAAGCATTCCGGAGAAAGAATGTCATTCTTCATAGGGGCCGAATCGATGAGGTCAAAGGAAATACCATCAAAATCAAAGGCGAAAACACCCCAATCGAACTTGATATATTAATTTTGGCGACTGGGTTTAAAACTCAGGAATTTTTTCATCCAATGAGAATCAGGGGCCGATTTGGAATTGACCTCAAGAAATATTGGGAAAGTGGCCCTAAAACATATTATGGAATCCTATGTGATATCCTCCCTAATGCTTTCATACTATATGGACCGAATACTAATCTTGGGAATAATTCAATCATATTCCAAATTGAATGCCAAATAGGGTTGGCAATCGACATACTCAAAGAAGTGTTTAAACGGGGCGCAAAAACTGTGTCAATTCAGGAAAAAGTTCAAGCTCAATGGATGGATCAAATTGATAAGGATATGGGCAAAACGGTTTGGGGTAGCTGTAATTCGTGGTACAGGTGAGTTTACTATACCATATATTAAGAATATGTATTAGCACAGTTAATATTAATACCATTGAATTTGCAGAGATTCCAATGGGAAAAATACTATAAATTGGCCTAAAACATGTATTTCATATTGGTATGAAACGAGGAATGTAAAGATGACGGGAATGGATTTTACGCACCTAATTTTAGATCAATCGGGAAAAATTAAGCAAGGATTTTAATAATTAAAGTAAACTATTAGACTGTCTAATGATTTGTCTCACAACTTGTCTAGATTTCCCTTTAATTTAAAATAATTTTAGAACGCAATAATTACAATTAAATAGTTGATAATTTGAGAAACTTTCAATGTTCAGGGACTTAATTATGGAGTAAATATTAATATGCGTTTGTGACATTTGTATATAATAATTATAAGAGTATCTTGCTCTCATGAGGGAAATTTTCTTTGATTTTAATAAAAATTTAATGATATTTTTCAATTTTTTGATATTTCTATTTTTCTACTTATGCTTGTACAAATATTCTTGGGAAATTGACAAAAAAATTAATTTTTTGTATCAAAATACCGAAATATAATTTCCACAAATATATTGCGTTTCAGCAAATCCGATAATTAAAATAATTATTATTTAAATGACTTGTAAACAAACCTATTATTATTTTTTAAAGAATCAAAACGCTCATTTCAAAAAAGTATCAATAACGTCATTGGGAATTTTGAATATTTTTCATAATAATATATTATTTAAACTATAAGTCTATAACTATTAAATAATCTAGCCTAGAATTATCAACTTCCCGTAATTATGCCATCTACTCTGACAATTTTAAAAAGCATTTTGAATGTTTAATCACGACTTAATTTATATATATGCGTAGTAGAATTGTATTTTTTATTTAAGCAAGAATAATATTAAAAATATTATACTTGGTTTATTCCGTAATAAATTGTTAATTACTATATTTAAAACCTAAATAATTATTATAAAAAATATTAAGATAATACAATATTTCGATATAAAAATTACTCTGATTCATAATAATATTTATAACTCGGTATAGCACATGGATATCCAGGCCATTTTTTCAAAAATTATATTAAAATAATTACACAAATTGGACAAGTTAAATGCAAATTTTATATAAATAAGACAAATTAAACTGTGGATAAATATTGTACAATATATATATAATATATTACAATACAATACTTAATTACTTGACGAATGAGGCCATATGAATTAGTATGTTTTCTTCGAAGAAATTAATTAGAATGCAATTTACCTAAGTTAGGTAAATCATTGCAATTATGTAGTGCTAGATTATATAAACCCTGCATAAAATAGAAAGTTCTCCTATTTTTTATTGGTTTTAAAAATCCTTTTTTAAATAAAAAATGTTAGCCAAAATCAATTCAATAATTTTATTTGGTGTTCGGATATACAAATTCTCTGAGCTATGTTTCATATCAGTTTTTATTGTCCCATTTGAGAAATTTATCCGTAAAATTCTCAAAAGTGCTGATGTTGAAGTCAATGGTCCTCGGGATTGGGATCCCCAGGTTAAAGATACCCGGGCTTTTTTCAAGGCCATTGCGAATGAGCCATCACTGGGATTCGGGGAGACTTATATGAAAGGTTTAAATATTGTATTATTTATCAATTAATTAAATTAATATTTAATAGGGATGTGGGAATGTTCGGATCTTGAGGGATTTATTTACCGGATGTTTTCTTCGGGGGCTTATACAAAGGTCAACATTGCGTTCAATGGTCTCGTTAATTATTTTAGATATTCCTTCCTCAACCTTCAAGATATTGATGTACTAAAATATTCCTAAATATTATTTCAAACCATTAATTTAATTTAATATCAAAAGGGATCAAAAGTAGTCGCACTTAAACATTATGACCTCGGGAATGACCTATTTGAAGCATTCCTGGGACCCTCAATGGCATATTCTTGCGGTTATTGGCGGGATTCTTCAAATTTGGAGGAAGCTCAATTGGCCAAAATGAAATTGATTGCGGAGAAATTGAAATTAAAGCCTGGAATGCGGGTACTTGACCTTGGGTGCGGCTGGGGATGTGAGATTTTGATTTATTTCAAGAGATATTATTTAAATATAATGAGTTTTTAGCACTTGCAAAATTCCTCGCTGAACATTATGGCGTTTCGGTGGTAGGAGTGACAATCTCGGAAGAGGGCGTTAAGAAATGCCAAGAACTTTGTGCTGGACTTCCGGTGGATGTACAATATATTTTTTAAAAGGCAATTTGTGAGGATTTTTTGTGAAAAATTAGATTTGGCTTGCGGATTATCGTGAGGTCACAGGTCAATTTGATCGCGTTGTGGCTGTTGAGATTCTTGAGCATTTGGGCCGAAGAAATTACGATACATTCTTCCAGGTTTAAAATAA
>JAAZTK010002080.1:0-12060 GCA_036507255.1 Megalothorax incertus
CCTAAGCAGCCCCTGGGGATTTCAGAGGCGTTGAAAAGTGTAGGAAAAAACAACAACAACACTCATCTCTTTAATAATAACAAAAATAACAATTTCATTTTCTAACTACTACGATAATATTACCTTAAGTTTATTATATTCAAAGATTTTCGCCTAGTTAAATAGCCAGGAGCAGGGTTTTTTAAAAAGAAAGTTCAGTAGTTATAATTCATTAAAAAGTGGAGTTTCTTAAAAGTTTAAAAAAAGTTAAGTTAGGAATAAAAGTTGTACATTAATTAATACGATATCGATAGGCATATAATTATTAGAATCTTCAGAGGGTTTCTTTTTTTTGTAATTTTTCATAGTAGACCTATATTTAAGGTAGTATTTAATTAACTTATTTAAGAATAAATGATAGGAGTTTGTAAAACCTATTTTTGGTTGTATTTCAATTACATTCTCTAAAGTACTAGACATTGTAAGACACGTAGAATTTTTGTGTTTGTTCATGCTAGAATGACAAGTATTTTATTTCCAATCGAATCTGGTTCTTTTTAAATTGATTGAATGTTTTTTAGGAATACCTCTTTTAATGGGTATCGTCTGCCCAAAATATTTAAACCACTGCCTTTATTTCTCTCGATGTAGTAGGTAATTAATTCTAATTCACAAATGATTACTTCATGTTGCAATATAACAGAAAAAAATCAAGAAAAAAAACTCTAGAGGATAATTGTATTTGTATTACTACTTAGGGTCGGAGGATTAGGAATTTTGATGTGAACAATTTTGGTAGGAAACTTGATATCAATTATTATTCTTTCTTTTTTTGTAACAAGTTTACTTTATTTTTTAATAATTAAATATATACTACAAAATGTAATGAGTTTTTATTATAATTCCCAAAATTGGAGCATTTGTTCGCGTTCACCTCCATAAATACAATTATCGGATTTCTAGATTTGCTTATAGAATTGACAATTGGGTTTAAAATTAATAGGATTCTTTGCCAAAGAGGATTTGAATGGAATTATTATTATTATTTAATTTCTAAGTTCAAATAAAAATTTAAATGTGGTGAATTTGACTGTAAAATACATATTGATAATTGGTACATTTAGCCGTGAATAAAAATTTTTTATAATAAAAATATCAACATATGCATTCTTCCTTTATTTCCAAACCTTGTTAAGTTACATAAGGTTTTAATTAACCATTAATTAGCCTTAATTTTAATCAGATTATTAAAAATTTATGAAATAGCGGAAAAAAGTTACTTAAGAATTTTGTAAATAGACTAAAAACATGCGAAATTGGAGGCATTTGTAAATCTTTATTGACACCGATTCTCGGTCCCGAATTTTGACGTTTTTCACGGATTAATTAAGCAGTTTAATTACGAGGTAAGTCAATTATATTGTTAAAAGGTGCATTATTTTAATTAGATATATCGCCAATTGCATTTATGAGTTATTTATATGTCCATTTCCTTTAATCTTTTTATTAGAATTTCTGGATTTCTGGCAATTTCTCATTCTTGTAACATTATACTAATTTATATTTTTCCACAGGTATTTTAAAGATGGGACGAGATCGAAAGAGAGCTAGGTCACGTTCCAGGTCAAGGTCTAGGGATCGATCGGAACGTGTTGAACGGATTCCGAGAAGAAGGTCAAGGGATAGAGAATTACGAGATCTTCTCAGAGACAGGGATAGGTCAAGAGAGAGGTCACGAAGCCGGGAGAGGCGTGAAAGAAAGTCGAAAAAGAGGTCAAAGAGGGATAGAGAAAAATCTCCGAGGCCGGATTCACATCAAGGTGTTTTTGCAAGTAAGGTACTTGACAAGGATGCTGCACAAAAGGAGCTTGAAGTTGAAATGCAGAGGAGACGAGAAAGGATTGAAAAGTATGTCCATTTATCTCGTTATATTTTAATTTAATAAATTAAATGTTTATTCCCCAGGTGGAGAGCTGAAAGGAGAGAACAAGAGCTCAAGAATGAAGTGAACAAGAGTACAGCGACAGGGATTGCCGGGAAGAAATGGACACTTGACGAGGAAGGGGACGAGGGGGAAGAGGAAGAGCCAATGGAGGTGGATAAGGATGAAGAGGATGATGAGGAAGAGAATGAAAAGAAGCCTGACCTCAAACCTTTAATCAAGGCGGAGGAGGATGAAGAAGTTGAGAAGCTTCAAAAGAAAGTAGAAGTTAAAGAAACTCCACAACCTCCCCCCGCCCCTATTGCTGAGGTGAAACAAGAGGAGGAGGAAGAAGAGGAAGATCCTCTAGATGCTTTTATGAAGGGGGTTCAGGATGAGGTTCGAAATATTAGCTACAAAAACGTGGAGACCGATGTGCAAAATAAGGGGGTGAAGAGCAAGTTTATCCTTCAAACTGGTGTGGCAAAGAAAGTTCAAAAGAAGGATAAAGGAGAGTTAATTGAGCAGAATATGGATGGTTTGGAGGTTATTTACGCTACATTTCTTATTTAAATAAATCTAATTAAAATTTTCTTTCTATATACAGTATTCATCTGAAGAAGAGGGGGATATTGATCTTGATGCAATGAATGTCGCTTCAAAGAAAAAGGATTTAGTCAAAGTGGACCATAATAATATTCATTATTCTTCGTTCCGTAAAAGCTTTTATGTGGAGGTCCCAGAGCTCAAGAGGATGACCAATGAGGAAGTTGAGGCATATCGATGTGAACTGGAGGGGATTAAAGTTAAAGGTAAAGGGTGTCCAAAACCAATTAAATCATGGGCTCAAGCTGGTTTATCAAAGAAGGAAATGGATACTCTCAAGAGGTTGGCATTTTCGAAACCTACTCCAATCCAAGCCCAGGCCATTCCAGGTGCGGTTCTTTATTATTATATTAATTATAAACTTTCTATATATCGATTATCTAAATGCTTCTTTTAAAATTTAGCAATCATGTCTGGGAGGGATGTAATTGGTATTGCAAAAACTGGCTCTGGAAAAACCCTCGCATTTCTTTTGCCCATGTTCAGGCATATACTTGACCAGCCAGAATTGGAAGAAAATGATGGCCCTATTTGTAAGCTATTTTTTTAAAATGCCTATTCTAATTCACTTGAAACAATGATTTTTTTTGGTTTCTAGCAATTCTAATGGCCCCCACAAGAGAACTGTGTATGCAGATAGGAAAAGATGCCAAGAAATTCTGCAAATCTCTAAATCTTCGAGTTGTATGCGTTTATGGAGGGACTGGAATATCAGGTAATTAAAGAATGCCATCTAAATATCCTAGAATTCTTATAATTTCCATATTTTGTACTTTTCAGAACAAATTGCTGAACTAAAGGTGGGGATATAAATTATATTTTGTGAATTTTAATCTAACTTATTTTCTATATTCTGTCCAAATTAGAGAGGAGCGGAAATTATCGTATGTACTCCTGGAAGAATGATAGATATGCTAGCTGCAAATTCTGGTAGAGTAACTAATCTGAGAAGAGTAACGTATATCGTTCTGGATGAAGCGGATCGAATGTTTGGTGAGATATATTTTTCATCTTGAATTGTTGAATTTCCATTGTTGTAAATAAATTTTTATATGAAATACATAATAGATATGGGATTCGAGCCTCAGGTTACTAGAATTGTGGATAACATTCGTCCAGATAGACAGGTACATTGAATTATTCTCGTTCTACTCCTATTAAAATGTTAGTACTTTTTAATGAATATTTACTTTGATATCGTTTCAGACTGTAATGTTTTCCGCTACATTCCCTCGACAAATGGAAGCATTAGCCCGCAAAATCCTAGCTAAACCCATTGAAATCCAAGTTGGAGGAAGATCTGTAGTTTGTGCAGAAGTTGAACAGCATGTTATCATCATTGAAGATGAGGAAAAATTCCTAAAGCTCCTTGAACTCCTGGGAATAATATCAAGAGCATGGATCTGTCATTGTATTTGTAGATAAACAAGAGAATGCAGATAATTTACTAAAGGATTTACTTCGAGCTGGTTACCCCTGTCTTTCCCTTCATGGTGGAATTGACCAATCTGATCGTGAATCTACAATATCGGATTTCAAAAATCAAAAAATCCCACTACTCGTAGCCACCTCTATAGCTGCTCGAGGGATTGATGTAAAGCAACTTATCCTTGTAGTAAATTACGATTGCCCAAATCATTATGAGGATTATGTACATCGTTGTGGAAGAACTGCAAGAGCTGGGAATAAGGGAGTTGCATACACGTTTATAACCCCGGATCAAGAGAAATATGCTGGGGATATCATCAAAGCCTTGGAGCAATCAGAGGCTCCTGTTCCGGAGGATCTTCGTAAATTATGGTATGATTCGAATGACTATAAAACAAGGTTTCTGCAGTCTGACAAAATTAATTTGTTTAAAAATTTTTAGGACTGACTATAAGACAAAGGAAGAGGTTGATGGGAAAAAGGTTAAAAACAATACTGGATTCTCTGGAAAAGGATATAAATTTGATGATACGGAAGCACAACTTGTTCAAGAGAAAAAGAAATTCCAGAAACATGCATTCGGTCTTGAGGATTCTGATGATGAGGATTTGGAAGGTGATATTGAACAGCAGATTGAGAGTTTGATGGCTCCAAAGAGAACGGTTAAAGAAGTTTCAGCTCTGATTAATCTGGGAAATCTACATAATTTGAATATGCCGGTTACGGACAAATTAGAACTCGCAAAGAAATTGGCATCCAAAATTCAAGCAGAGAAGAATCTGGGGCCGGATTCTAAAGCTCAAACAACTGCTGAAGCTGTTATGAAGGGAAGCGCAATGAATTATGGACCAAATATTACAGCCAAGTCGGTTGCAACAGTACTGGCCGCTAAATTGAATACACGATTGAATTATCAGCCTTCGGATGAACCTGGGGTAATTCTCTAATTTAATTCTTAATATTTTGTTATAATCTTTTCTACCTTTGTAGGATGGACCATTTTCAATCGAGTCTACAAATCCTCAAGTGTAAGTTATTAATTGAATTCTCATTTAAAAACTCTAGGCAAAATCAAACATGTATCGTATTATTTGATGTTATTTTATAGGCAAAAGAAGTACGAAGAGGAATTGGTCATTAACGACTTTCCTCAACAAGCCAGATGGTAATATATCTTAATTTATTATACCCGCTAATCGCTATTCACATATTTCCTATCTTCTTTAGGAGAATCACATCTAAAGAGACGCTGGCTAATATTGGAGATTATTCAGAGGCTGGTATCACCGTCCGAGGTACGTCATGCTTAACTTTATTAAAGATCTAAATCAAATTACTATTAGTATACTATTAATTACTATATTTTTTTAGGAACCTATGTACCAACTGGGAAAAAGGAACCGGAAGGGGAGAGGAAGCTTTATCTGGCTATTGAATCAATGTCCGAGTTAGCTGTAAGCAAAGCTAAGAAAGAAATCTGCAGAATATTAAAGGAGGAACTCTTAAGGATATCAACTTCAGCCAACCACTTTATGTCTGGCAGTAAGGGGCGATACAAAGTTTTATAAGTTAGTTAATATCTATTTTATATACCTATAAATCTAAATATTATAACGAGTAAATCAAGATTGCTAGAAAATACTTGAACTATGAATCATGATACAATACTTGGAGTAAAATTAAATGTATTGATTTCATTTTATATCAAAATGAGAGAGTTGTTTTATTAAAGTTTTTTAAATCTATTTAATAAAAAGATGCATGATTCATTGATTATTAACAGTTGACTATTGACTCATTTGTATGAAAACTTAAACTTGACTTTATTTGTTCATCTCCTCCTCTTGCTCTCGAATTTCAACCATTCGCTTTTGAATATGCTCAACAGGAAGCCCGCGTTCAGTATTATATTTCAACACCAATTTAAGCTGTTCCTTTTCAAGGCCTGTAATTTTCAAACAAAATACATTAGACAATTTTGTTAATCCAAAGTCAAGGCTTGTCAATTCGCACCTGGTATCTTCTCCCAAAGGCTGCGATTCATTTCTGCGTCCAAGTCATTCTCTTCTCGGAGTATTCCGAAATAGATTAGGAAAGCGGATATTGAGAAGATTATACTGAAAAAGGAATTACAATTCCCGATTAAAGCTTGAACAAAACCAATCAGGTAATTTCCTGAATCTTAAATATCAATTACCTCCAGACTTGATACCACGGGTAGTCATTCACATTTCCGTGTGTTTGAATAGCTTTCCATGAAGAAGCAGAGCTGGTTGTGAATCTAATAATTTCAAAATGTCAAAATTTTAATCGAATCCAATCAAATATGCATACCTAATAGGTTTGTCAAGTTCCTCAATTGTTGTTGCACTGGATTTCGTAGTGTGGTCACTCAATCGGGTTGAATAATACCTTGAAATAAAGATAATTAAGCAATTAAAAATTGATTGAATAATTATAGGCATTTTACCTTTGTAATAAAATTCCTCGAGTTAAATTGCAATCAATACTTTTCCGAAAAAGGGTATTTTGAATCCGAGATTTTAGAAATGCTCTCAAAATGTGTCTTTGAAGGTCCATCTTTTTAATTACTCAATACTCCCGAGGCTCAGCAAATGACGATGAATATAAACAACAACCAATTAGCAGCTTCGTAATTGAAGATAGGTAATTAAAATTAAAAATAGAATTTTATTTTTTGGGGAACCTTTCTTGCAAATTTAAATAATGGGGAGACTAAATTCGAACTCTACGCGCGAATATGGCTATTTTGATTTCGTGACATTCTCAAATTCTTCAAGTTTTGTTTTTAATTAATTTTTGCCAATTTTGGTCAATTAATTAATGTTTTTTGGTCAATTTTCTACTGTTTTTATCATTCAAAATATAATACATGATTAGGGTATGTCGCCTCCTCAATTTATCCCATAATTTTCACATTCCAAGCCAGAGATCCGCTCCAAAATGTATTCCTCGTTATTTTTCGGATTTTAACAACAATGCAAATAATCCTGAAGAGGAAATGTCCAATGTAATTACCGTGCTGAATGTGGCAGAGAAGAATGATGCAGCCAAAAGAATTGCTGCGTTGCTTTCTAATGGAGCTTCAAGAATGGTAAAGACTTTTATATTTGCAAAATTTTAATTGTTTATTTTAAATTTTTTAAATTTAAATTGCAGAGAAATGGAATATCGGTCTATAACAAGAATTATGAATTCAATTATACCCTGTGGAATAGACCGTGCAAAATGATCATGACCTCCGTTTCTGGCCATCTCCTGACACATGACTTTGATGAATCAACCCGTCGATGGTGGGCAGTAGAACCCGTTGAACTCTTTGATAAACCAGTATATAAAGTATGCCCCAAAAATTCTCTCGATGTTAAAGTAAGTTGTAATTTTTTGCATTATAATTATATGGAAAGTAATTGCCTTCTTTTTTATACAGAGAAACATTGAAAGGGAATGTGCATATGCCAAAAAATTAATCATTTGGACGGATTGCGATCGAGAGGGTGAAAATATTGGATTTGAAATTATCAAAGTATGTGCAAATATTAACCCAAGGATGGAAATCTTTCGTGCAAAATTCTCTGAAATTACACCTACTGCAATTACGAGAGCTATCAATAATCTTGGAATTCCGGATCAAAAGATTAGCGATGCCGTTGATGTTAGATCTGAACTTGACCTGAGGATAGGTACTAAATTCATTGACTCGCATATTGTACTTGTATGTTTTAAACCCTTTTTTTTCCGAAGGTGCTGCATTTACAAGATTGCAGACATTGAGATTACAAAAAAAATTTGCTGCACATCTCGGGGAGAATTTAATCAGCTACGGAAGTTGTCAATTCCCTACCCTTGGATTTGTAGTTGAAAGATATAAGGCAATTATGGATTTTATTCCTGAAGATTTCTGGAAAATTGACGGTATTTCTTACCACATTTTGTATGAATATTCTATTTAAAAATCCATTCCTATTTTTTTTACAGTAAATTACTCATCGGAACAAGGATCTTGTGATTTCAAATGGTCTCGTGTTCGCCTTCATGATAAACTCTCGTGCCAAATCCTTTATGAAAAATGTTTAGATAACCCCCTGGCCAAAGTTATAAAGGTTACCAAAAAGCCCAAGAGTAAATGGAGACCAGTTGCACTTGACACTGTTGTACGTGCGCTATTTTGAAGATTATTATAATTATTTTTTAATAAATCCGTATAATTTAACAGGAATTTGAAAAACTCGCATCTAGAAAGCTAAAAATCACTGCAAAAGAAGCGATGAAGATTGCGGAAAAGCTCTACACTGCCGGTTTGATTAGCTATCCAAGAACCGAGACAAATATCTTCCCAAAAGGGTTGGCTCTACAACCTTTGATCGAGCTTCAAAAGGGCAACCCAAGATGGGGAGCATTTGCCACAAAACTAGTGGGTTGGGGTCCGAATCCGAGAAATGGTAGAAAGACAGACCAAGCCCATCCTCCCATTCATCCAACGAAAGCAGCTGATAATCTTCAAGGTATGAAATGATGAGAATTTTATTTCTATTTTAATTGAATTTTGCATTATTTTTTAAAGGGAACGAAGCAAAAGTTTATGAGCTCATTGTAAGACATTTCCTAGCTTGCTGTTCCCGAGATGCTCAAGGGGATGAAACAATTGTTGAGGTTGAAATTGCTGAAGAAAAGGTAAGTATATACCTAAGCACAATTAACTTAAAAAATACGTAAATCCAATGAAATTCTTACAGTTTATCGGGAATGGGCTTTCAATACGGGAAAGGAATTACCTAGAAGTTTACATTTATGATAAATGGAGTGAAAAAGAACTTCCTCCTTTCCACCAGGGTGAGACTTTTCAACCTACTCGAATTGAAATGACCGAAGGTCAGACTTCTCCGCCCAACCTACTCACAGAAGCGGATCTTATTGCATTAATGGAAAAGCATGGGATTGGTGTGTACTCCTTTTTAAAATCTCTTATGTGTATTACCTAATTCGTTTGTCTAATTTTAAATTAGGAACGGATGCCACACATGCTGAGCATATTGAAACAATCAAAACCCGTCTGTATATTGGAGTGCAAAATGAGCGGTTTGTTCCTGGACAGCTTGGAATGGGGCTTGTTGAGGGGTATGACTCGATGGGATTCGAAATGTCCAAACCTCGACTGCGATCTACACTTGAAGCTGATTTAAAATTGTATGTTTCTATAAATTGTAATTAATTGCTTATAACTAAATTCACCATTATTTCTTTTTAATTAGAATCTGTGAAGGACGAAAGAATCCTCAAGAGGTTTTAGCAGACCAAATTGCCAAGTATAAGGAAATCTTTATTAAAACCAATAGACTAATACAAAAGCTAGACGACGCTATTGTAAAATTTGTTGTTAATCCGCAACAAAATGGTGGAAACTAATTGGCTCAAGAGTGTACAAAATAAGTCTGCTCCTTGATCTAATTCTAGTGTAAGTATAATAGTAATACCTATTGATATTTAAATATTTATACTTTCGTACGTCTATATTTCATTTTTTACAGTCCATACAGATATTGTAGAAATATTTTTACAATGCAATGATTAACCGATTAATACTTTTTAAATTAATTCGGATGTAGTTTATTAAAGTAAGTTTGTTAGTTTTTGCGAGTGAATTCAATTTGAAACGAATTTCAATAAATCAACCCTTCTGTTTAAATGACTACTGATATCATTTCATGATTTGATTCGATTGGAATTTCTGATAATTTATCATTTTATTATCAAGCTCGGGATTAATAGCATAATTAATAGCTTAATTAACTTGAATTACTATTCAATTAGGTATGTCAGGTAAATAGAAACAGAATTGGAAAGCAACGCAAGGATTATATAATAAAGTATATAGAGAAGCAACGTCATTTTTTGAAGCAAAAGGTTTATAAGTTGCACGAATAGGCCGCGGAATTTGTATAAAAACAATTTGTGAATCCACCCGGGGTCAACAATGAGGATAATTTATTTCTCAATCCTTTCAAAAAGTTTATTAGATTCTTGTAAAAGTAATCAAGTGCAATGTAATTTAAGGGGTCAGTTTGTTCGGCAGCTCTTTGAGTTTGGAAAGAGACCTCAAAATCCGGAGGAGAAGGAAAGACATCGGATCCACAGAGAGAGGATGGAAAAGTCCATGAATAAAGAGTTGGTGCCCAAAGGACTTTTTGAAAATATTAAGGAGAAGAATAAAGAGACTTTTATGACCACACTTGATATATTTCAATGGCAAGGTATGTTTTGAATTTTAATTAATGTAGTAGAATAAATTCATCTAATTTATTAATGTTATTTTTTCATTGCATTGCAGACAAACGGGGAAGAGGTCATGTGGAATTTATAAACTCAGCCTTAAATTATATGAAGCAATTTGGAGTTCATAAAGACCTGGGTATGACTATGCATGCTAATTAACACTATTAAGGCAATGCATTTAATATGTACTTTTCTATATTTCTTCAAATGCAGACACTTACAGGAAACTCCTTGATGTCTTCCCCAAAGGAAAGATGATTGCAACTAATATGCTTCAAATTGAATTTCAACATTATCCGAAGCAGCAACAATGTGCATTAGATCTATTGGATCAGATGGATCAATATTGTAAGTCAATTAAATTTATTGAAGCATTGGACATTGATCGCTAATCATCGATATACGCAAAAAGTTATTCAATATGCAAAAGCGAAAGATTATATAATTTAGGTATGTTTACCTAAGCTAACTAAGCATGTAATCGAGTGTTACTAAATCTCAATCTTTTCCGCATTTTGTATAATATTAATTAGGTAGCTTATATAAATTCTCAATGTTTTGAGATTACGGATGAATTAGGTTGACGGAGAATATATGTAAATGTTTGATAGAATATCGATATTAGAATTAGATGCAAGTATGTATTACTGATAGATTACACTAGTCTATGTGGTAATCAAATTAATCCTCAGTTAATCAATGAATCTTTATATGAGAATTAAAATGAAAAGATAAATGACCTATCTTTTATGAAATGGCGCATGCATTTTTTATTCAATACATAAGAAGGCCATTTTACATAAATTATAGATGGTATAAGATTCTATGATATAATAATATATAATTAAGCCTGCATAACATTAAAAATTATGAGATTGTTTATTTACCTAATCATAATAAGAATTTTGATTATACAATATGCTCACATTACTTAATTATTCGAAATCGATTATGTTGCTTTTTAGCGGTCATCCCAGACACGGAAATGTTTAACCAACTTGCAAATATTTTTGGGTCAAGATCTTTTCCATGCAGAAAAGTCCGAAGGTAAACCCATTCTTACAAAAATATATGGTTGACACAACATTAAAACTAATACTATATTTTTTTCATATCCAAAGAATGCTTTATTGGATGCCGAAGTTTAAATATCTATCACCATTTCCTCTGCCTGAACCGTTTCCCCATGATCCATTTGAAATTGCCAAAATTGCCATTAATCAAATCACATCTGTGGATAATAGCACCAAAATAACAGTTTTTCAGGTCAGTATAAAGTTCAAGCATGTGCGCGGGGTTTGAAGGGAGGAGTTGTATATTTCCTTAATTATCCCTTTTAGACCAAAGAGCTCGCGGATGCTCATGATGATACGTGGATTATTAGTGCTCAAAGTGAGGATCAGATGAATTTAATCAATTTGCATCCAGCAGATAAACCAATTTACGTCGAAGGTTAGAAAAAAACTTCAAAACAACTTTTTATTTATTTGCCTGCTGACTAATCATGTTATATAATTAAATGTCAATATTAATTAATGTGATATGATTCTAAAAAAAACAATTTTTTTCAGGGGCTTTCCGAAGTTGGGTTGGGAAAGCATGTGTAAATTACTTTATTCTACGATCTGAACCAAAGCCACCTCCTCCTAAGCCTACAGATGATGAACTTGACGGTATATGAGAATATCCAATAAAAAATGTATAATACAATTCTTTCTCAATTCCAGATGTTGGGGATATTAAAGATATATTTAACGAAGATTTCAAAACGAATAAAGTCATAGCTCTCCCCACCGTCCACGAACAAGATGATGGAAATATTTTGGGAATTT
>JAAZTK010002081.1:0-12058 GCA_036507255.1 Megalothorax incertus
TTCAGGAACAAAGGAAGTGCTCGGAAGAGTTGTGATTGGCCCCATCCCATATGCCTCATCCTCTTCAGCGGGAGCAGAGTTTTGGGCGGACATGATTCACTCGCCAAATAAAGAGCAAATTAAACTAATCCCTCTAAACTCTTATTGAAATCCTATTCTCTAAAACTAATATTGTGAACCCTGACTATTTACCCTACGATCTACATAATGTAAATACAGTTTTTGTTTGTTTAAAGTTTTTGGCATTTTTTTGGCAACGACTTCTCCGAATCTTAACATTAGCTAGTGGAAGCATATTGATTGAAGCTTAAGAATAACTTTTGTAATATAATAGTATAAGCTCAAGTGCATAATTTATCTTGGAATAGAAAAGGAGTGCAGCCCAAGCACACACACACAAAAAAGAGGCATTTAAGCGTTTTAGGAGCCTCGGAGGAACTCATTTAAGATCTTCAGATTATATAGTAGCAGTCATTGAACGCGGTTCATCAGTCAGGCCAGTGCCAGATACATTAAAAAGTGTATAGCACATGTCTCAAGATGTCCCGAGAAGCAAAAAGGCCTACGACCGTTCCCAACAAAAGCTCGTATAGCTTAAATCAGAATAGGATTTCTTGAGATAAAAATATCACGCCGTTCTCGGGTAATTTCTCATTGTAAATCATTAAGGGGGGAAGAGTCGTAGGAATTTCAGTTTAAAGACAATACGAAATGCAGACAGGAATTCATTTGATTATATTACTTGTTGGTTTGATTCTATTTGGGTTAACGGAGAGTAGGAGGCTTTATCAATACAAAGTAAGTTATCAAATGGTGAGCAATTAATTAAATCATAGTACAATATCGGTATATTGTCAGATTTGCAATGCCGGAAAATGTAAAGAAGTTTCTTCATACACGAGAGCGGAAATCCTATTCAATCTGGACTCGTTTCTTTATTCCCGATGGAGTCCCTGGACATCTTGCAATCGGAGGGAGTGTCTAACAATCCGGAAAAAGCGTTGCCTCCTCCCACTCCTTTGTACAGACACTTTGGTTCAGGAGGAAGCATTTTGTTACTCACGGGGATCCCATTGTGAAGAGATTTACTTTGCCAATCGAGAGCAATTTATCCCCGATGATGAATTGACCGAAGAGGAAGTTGTACACGCACAAAATGCGTGGAATGGACATCCTCATGTTCAGTATACTCATTCAGCTCAGGGGATGAGTTCGGTGCCAGAGAGCCTTAGGCCAAGGAGTGAGCCAAAACAAACAAATCGAGGTAAAGAGCGTGTTCAGGAAGCAATTAGTGAAATATTCAAGAATTTTAGAGAGTCACATCATTTTTCAAGTCCTCAATCCCAAAGCCGTGTTAATTCCATTTATGAAACTTATGGGAATCGTGTAAATTTGTCCAATTCTCAGCCGAGGGTGACAACGCCACCTCAGCCAATGCGTAATGACCTTTATTATAATTATTATTCGACGCCGAGAAGGGTTCCACAAGGAGAATGTGGAGTTGCAAAAGAGGAGGAGGAGGAACATGATCCGAATTCAATTCTGAGTAGGAGGAGAAGGAAGAGGAGTGATTGGGGGTCGAGGAGGAGGCACTCACGGAATCGATTTACCCCGAAAATCCTCGGTGGTGTCGAAACAAAAAAGGGGAAATGGCCCTGGACTGTTGCAATTATTAATAATTTGAATGAAGTATTTTGTGGAGGTTCTCTAATTGCTCCAAATTGGGTTCTGACAGGTAGGTTTTAATGAAATATTTTTTATAGCAATAAAAAAGCCAATTCGCCTTCCAAAGTTGATCCAAAATCAAATTTGGTAGAGCGAACAGCTATTATTATTAAAATAATGTCATTTTTAACTTGTCGAATATTTTATTTGGAACTTTAGCTGCACATTGCGTCCGGAGGAATCCGCGTGTTATCATTGGGGAACATCATCTTCACCGATTTGATGGCTCAGAGCGGCATTTTAATGTGAGGAGCCTTTTTTTCTTGGCAAATTGACCAAACAAGTTCCAAACTGTCAATGAACCTAATTGTTTCTAATAATATCCCAACTCTTTTTTATAGATAAAAGCTTCTTTCGTCCATCCTAATTTTGATCGAGAAACTATCGACAATGACATAGCACTACTACTCCTCCCTGAAAGTGTACCAGATGCCTCATTTGCTTGCCTCCCTTACGAGAATCAACCTTTGCCATCCTCTGATGAACTTTGTACAATTCTAGGTGAGTTTTGCACAATAATTTTGATAAGGATTTTCTTATAATGCGAGTATACGCGAGTTTAGGATGGGGAAAAGAGAGAAATCACGATCTTTTTGGAGCTACTGTCTTGAGAGAAGGAAGGGTAAAGCTTTTAATTAATTCTAAATTCATTATTTCATCAACCCTTGACCTTCTAGGTGCCAATAGTGAGCCGGGAAGAATGCTTATATACTTATGGCTGGTATGATATCTCTGCAAATATGTTTTGCGCCGGATTTCGGAGTGGTCAGATTGATACATGCTCTGGAGATTCTGGTAAACTAATTTACATGCAATTTAAAATTATTAGAACAATCTTGAAGACATTTCCGTATTTTTAGGAGGACCAATTCTTTGCCCTGTAAATAATAGGTATGATTGATAACTGATAAGCCATATGGATAAGCATTAAGGATCTAGGTCTATCTTATTCCTATTTAAATTCAGGTGGACAATTCATGGAGTAACTTCATTTGGGGATGGATGTGGAAGACAAGGGAAATACGGGATCTACGCCCAAGTATCAAATTATATTGGCTGGATAGCGGATGTAATGCGAGCAAATGAGCAGATTTCTGGATGATAAAACTGATCTACAATCAAGATTTTTATAATATACTCTTTATTAAAAATACTAGAATAAAAATTTAATATATAAGAAACCGAATAAAAAGTGAATCATTAAATAGATATATATCCTTAGTCAAACATATCGTCAGGATCTTGTCCCACTTCTGAACGGTAATAACCTCGATCATCATCATCCGGTCCATCATCTTGATAATTCTGATCTTTGTCATATCTTCGACTCCTCTTTTTCTTTTGAGATTTTGCTTCAAGCTTCTTTTTTACATTCCTCTCTTGTATCCTCCTCCTCTGCTCTTTTTCTCTCCTAAATCGAACAAAAAAATTAATATATAATCTAATTTGAAATAAATAAAACTCACATCTTCTGGGCACGATGTTTCCGAATGGCAATCTTTTCCTCCTCAGTTTTTCGTACAACTTTATGATATAAAATTTCCCCATCTAGGAGCCCCTCCTCAACTTTCATCAATTGTAACTTCATTCTTGGCCCCAGCTCTACAAGTCTTACTTCAATCTCTGAAGATGGTGAATTTATAAGCTTTGTGAGCCCAATTGCTTCGGCTGTACCCTCTGCATCACTCTCCGCTTCGCTTTCCCGTCTATGAAAATAGTTTTTCAATTAAAATTTAAAAAATGGCATTAAAAAAGGGCTTACTTTTTCAAAAGATACTCTGCAATGTCGTTATTCTTATTCAAGTTGGGGATCTTATATTTGGAGGAAAGTAGAAGCTTTTTGATTGATTTAGAGACTCCAGTAGGCTTGTATGTAATCGTATAATGTCGGAAATCGATTGTATCATCCTCTGAATTATAATTTAGCATCAAAACACGACGGATTTCACGCACATTAGTTTTTGTCACATTAATTGAAGGGAACATATTTTGAAATGTAGTAGTGACAAGGTCTAGAGCTCTTTGGGTATCTTCAGGAGATCCATTGTCCGTGAAATTATTCATAACAAGGAGTGGATGATGATGATATTGCATGGGATAAGTTACAATCCTCTTCAGCGAGGATAGGATATCTCGTGCAAGTGAATATTCAAGGATTCGAAAGGTTAGAGAAGGACCTCTTGGGATTTTACATATTTTTAAATATGGGGAAATGGCTGTCCGTGTAAGTACAAGTAAATGAGAGACGTGGAAATAGCTTGCGATTGACACATAATCCCTCACATTATTCCCCTCCCTTTCCTTGAGCTTTGAGGCGGTATAGGGCTCCATTACCTTAATTCAGAAAGAATTCCAATTAATTTTTACATATCACAACTCAAAATTATATTTTAAGATAGCAATTTACTTTACGAATATCCATCTTTAACTCTCGGAGAAATCTTCCAACTTTACCACGACCAATTATAAACGAATGTGGAGCTTCTTTGAGTATTTCCGGCTCATGATGGGCCCATTCTACTTGATTCTCACCAAGTGGTTGACCTCCAGGGCCGGCATCAGAAGGACCTCCTCGGGGAAATTTATGTGGAACATCTTCTTCTGGACCAAAGCTATTCCCACGTGACTTAAAACGACCTCCTCCTCCTCTTCGGGTAGGTTTGTCAATCTTTCCAGTCCCTTTGATGGCTTTAATCCGATTTTTGGCCTTTTGCTATAAAAGGTAAATATTAATTAAAAAACAATATTAATTGCAAATTAATTATTTTGATTTTTCAATATAATTTTTTTGTGTATTTTTTGGCAAAGGTTTTAATTTTTACTTACCGATCGACCTTTCTTCTTTCCTTTGCCCATTGTCCAGGAAGAGATTACAGCTGCTTAAATAATTAATTGTTCAATTAATTAAAAATTAATCAAAAAGTTGTCGAAATAACTTTTTCAAAATACACGAGGATTTTTAAAATTCCCAGCACGTGTTAGCTTATATTATGCGACTATTTGAATCAAAGTGCATTGTGCCGTAAAAAGTCATACTTTCAGACAAAATTGATTAATTTTTAATTAGCGTGACATCGGGACATTGTCAACATTTGTGCCATCAAGCTCTGCATGAGGACATGTAAATTAAATTAAATTAAAACATTTTACACTTTTCGTTTATTTTAAAAATAACAAAAATTGCCGATATTCCACAAACTTACGATAGAATTAAAAACGTTGTTCGAATTTGACTGTTTGACATTAATTAATTGTATTTTAATTTTTATTTAAGGTGCTGGTCTGATCTGACTGATTAATCGTACAAATTATAAGAGGAGGAGATCAAGACTGATACATCAAACTGTAATTATAAAATAAGATTCTATTTCTATTATTGTATACAATTTAGGGGTCAGCAATTTAGGTACTAATACTATTAATTATGTCAAATTCAATTAATTGTGAATTGTCATTACATTGAATTAATTGTTAATGTGTTTATTTTGTTAATTAGGGTGTGAACAATGGAATTCAAAGGTGGAGAAGATGAGGAAGAAATTGCGAGGGCCGTGATTGAATCCGGGATGGTTGAACGTCCTAAAAAATCATGTCCAGATCCGGAAGAAATTAAAGTCCTAAATGTTCTTGAACCAAATCAACTAGTTGTAATTTTGAAGGATGGCGAAAGGTATAATGAGTTCATTAGGGAGATTGAGGCGGAAATATCCAGAGAATATGCAAGTAATGCTTCTTTGCAAGAATTTGCACCAGACACCGGCACTGTAAGACTAATCTTTTTTAAATTATATAATTGAATTTAATTATTTACATTATATCCTTACGATTAATTCCTTATTTACTATCATTAGAATGTCTCGGTTTGTACAAAAGAGAACTGGAGAAGAAGCCGTGGACAAATCTATCAAATCTTCCCAAATTTTTCTACTGGAATTACCAAATATTCTGTCTTACTCTACGATTATGGAACTTTAATGTATTTTCTAAATCTCGGCATACTATATTTCGGATTTTATTAATAGATTAATTTATTTTTCAAAATATAGAACCTGTGAGCTCAAAGATCTGGCTTCCTTACCCGTGTGGCATGTCAATAGGCTTATGTCATTGTCCTTTATCGTCACTATACCCGGCCTGGTTCCAGCCAAAGTTAACAACTTAATTCCTACTGCGGATAAAAATGAAGCTACGATTGTGTAAGTTTCTCAAATTCTAATATTACTCCATTTTTCGTATGTCTTTGACATTTATAATTTTTAAATAGGCTAATTTTATAATTTAGGGCATTTAAAAAGCATTAGAATTTCAATATCTGTATAATACAATGTAAATACACATTCTTATTATAAGATAATTGAGAAATTACTTGAATAATCAATGGCCTGTAATACAAAGAGAAATCAAACAATTTGGGTTAGAATATCTTAAATTTATCTATAGGCTTCCAATGTATTAGTAATACCTATTGTAAATCATGCTCGGCTTTCTCTCAATTCTTTCCTTGTCCCAAATGATATTGTACTAGTCCGTACTATAGTCTATGTACTCGTAAGAATACTTACATAAGCTCTCTATCCAACTCTCTCCATCTCCCCTATGGCTATAATACAGATATTAGCCCACTTGAGATTGCAGTATATCCCCAATCATGAAAGTGCGTTGCTCAGAAGCTCTATACTATTCACACTGCAGCTGAGTTCTGTTTTTTCGAGTGTTGATATTTTTCAAATATTTTACCCGTTTTTCCTGACCTTGAATTAACCTTTCTCAAACCCGAGGCATTTGTAAACTCATCCAAAACCCTTTTTTAAGCGAAGAGGACTGGAGGTTTGAAGTTGTCATTCTTGTATTGTATTGTGTTAATTGCTATATTATCTGGATCAATCAAACCCGCATATTCCACAAAATGCGACGATTATACTCTTGTTGTTGGTGGGTGTACGGGAATGAAACAAATACAAGCTTTATCGGGAGATTAGTATTTATCCTTGCACTTATTTCCTATCTCAATTTGAAGCCTACAACCCCTTCATTTGTGGCCGCCCCTCAAAGGGCTCAACGTTTCAAATATCTCTCCAATTATCTTTCCAATGTCCTGACACCAATTGAAGCACCTCCAGCAGGATAAATTGTTTTAAATCGCTCTATTCTATTATTAGATAGGCTCTTAATTGTCATTTTACAATCCTTAAATTTAAATTTTTGCATGTAAACAGATACAGAATATTTCTCATATGTCAAAGTTCAATTTTACCAAATACAATATTAAATAGGTAGCTCGTACTGATATAAGCCTATCGAGGTACAAGCTGTATATTGATAATAATATAAATTAAGGAACACAAGTGTAGATATATTATATTTATTTGTAAGTTAATATTGCTATTTGTGAGAGTGCTATAAATTCTATAAGTAAATAATTCGAAGCGCTAATTTATTTGAAAGGTAATTGATCAATGAAAATGAACAAATCAATATAAATCGTTAAAACACATCGTCTAATAGCTAAATTGTATATTTACGACTTTGTTTTTCTTTTGCAGGCGAGCAAATGAATGGTCTTGGAATGGGGTACAATTGGTTGAAGAATGGTGCGATTACTCAAAGGAAAAACTGTTGCTCCTCTCCTACTTTGACCAATCTAAAATCACAAGATTCGGCCAAATTCTTACCTTGGATGGAACCTCGTTATCTGAGATGTTAATATCGAACAAAATTGCACTATTTGATCAAGCCCTTATGGATCAACAAATCCATCCAAAACCTCCCGATATGAGAAACGTTAAAAAGGAAGGGAAAAAGAAATTGAGTGTACCAGTATGCTACTCTGGGCGAAAGAGGATTGACCAATCTTCATTAGTTGAAGAAATATCAATGGAAAAAGAGTCAAGCTCAAGCTCTAACATTCCTCCAGAGGTCCCCGTAAAGAAATCAATCGAGAAAGTGATTCTAACCTATGGGATTGGTATGTCAGAGGCTTATGAAAAAGCATCAGAGCTCCCATTTTTTGATCAAATTCAAAATTCGCTCAAAATGCTTGGGGTAGCTGAAGGTACGAATCTTCAACGGCATATTTGGCCCCAAATCCTCAATCGAAGGAATGTATTTATCGTGTCAAGCCCCCAGCTGAGGGATTCAGGGTCTGTTACCCTCTCCTATTTGATTCCACTGTATGGACAACTCCTTGAAAATTGGGATAATATTCTAGAGGTAAGATTTGAATGATTTAAAATCTATAAATCCTATATATTTCTTTGAAATTAGACTGAACCAGAGTCAAAGGGGCCTTCAACTCTTATAATCTGTCTAAATGGAAAGAATTGTCGAGCCGTAGAGGATAAATTGGAGATCCTAAGCCGATTTGCTAGCAAAAAGAAATCCTGTTCATCGTGTGCAAATGGTTGCGAAAAATGTAGAACGAATGCTGATAAGATCCGTGGGATTTGTATGGAGGATATGGAGGATGATGGGGTTCTTTGGGGAAGGACACGTTCAGAAATCCTTGTAACAACTCCAGAAGTGGCTCTCGAATTGATTGAGAATCATGCATATCTAAATTACGGGCTATTTCAAAGGTTCCTTTTAAAAAAGCATGCAATTTTAATTGTAGAATGATTTTTAAATTTTATTTCCAGGCTTAATTTCATCGTATTTGAAGATTTCAATACACTTCTCAAAATAAAGCTTGAAAAAGTCACGAGTATTCTCCGTAGCTTTAAAATTTGGACAGAAAAGGTTAAGACGAGGAGTTTGCCATTTCAAGCCGTATTTTGCTCTACATTTTGGAGCCCAGCACTGGAAGATGCATACAAGAATTTAGTGTCCAATCCTCTGCTTGTAATTGGAAGCGTTTCACGTGTCATTTCATATGCTCAAATCCCAATAAAAGCTCATCTTTTTCAAAATGAAGAAGAGAAATTGAATGTAATTAAAGGTACTTTATTAGAAAATAAATTAAATGCTTAGAATAATGAAAATTAATTTATGGCTAAAGGAAATTGTATTAAGAATCAATAGTTTGGAATTAAAACATCGATATTCACTTTTGCATAATTTAAATCTATTGATTTCTTGATTGCAGACCTTGTTGGGGATGGCCACAGAATCCTAATTGTTTGTCGAGATGGGGAAAGCTCTCGTAAAGTCTTTCAGACCCTATTGAGTGGAAATGATGGATCGATTCTTAATCTATTGGATGATAATCCCATTGAAGATGAACTCAAGATGATTAAGGAGCGGTGGATGGAGTCAGAGGATCAAGTTATAGTCATTTGCACAGATGAGTCAATTGGAAGACTCCAAATCCGAGATGCTTCTGCACTTATACATTATGAACTACCACCTGGAAAACTGGAGACTTATGCTACACGCTTCCTGGCAATGCGGGATCACTTTCGTGACATTTCTGAAGAAATACAATCGAAAAAGCCTCGGGTAATTACACTAATCTCGCTCTAGATGCGCATAAAAATGGATTTTTCATTATTTTCATTGAATTTTTCATGATTTCAGATGATTTCTCACGTTCTCCTTACCAAAGACGAGTCTAACATTGCAGGGATTGTCAAAACTCTAAAGAATGATTCGGCAGAGATTGGAGAAGAATTGGAAAACTTTGTTAAAATTGTAATATCCGTAATTTTTATTGGTTTTTAGACTTTAAAAAAATTAATTTTCAATGAATAGGCGGAGCTGAATGAAAAGGAAAAGCGAGATTTCTGTCTAGGACTAAAAGAATATGGATTTTGTAATTCTATTGATCGAGAATCGTGCTCCCTTCGTCATTTCTTTACGCGACCCGAGCTATCATGCATCCCACGACTCCCTTCCAACTCTGAACTGGACTTTCAAGTTGTGGCATACAAATCACCGCTAAGATACATTGGCCAGATGCTTCGATCTTGTAAATTATTCCGAGATTCATCCGGGAAGCTTGCTAGAGGGGATTGGACGGATCATAGGTCTGAAGCTGAAGAGATTACTTCTTCTCTTGAAGCATATTTCTCTGAGGAAAGTAACCGGAAGATTTGCGAGGATCCAAACCTTGGGAGTTTGATTGCAATCCTTTCTGATGATAATTCTTACCTTCGTGGAGAGATTTCTGATATTGTACTACGGGATAAAGTCACTGGGAAGCCTTCAGAAGTCCGTGTGTTCCTTCTGGATTTTGGATATACTGTTCAAAGGGGGGTGGAGGATTTATATGAGCTTTTGACAGAGCTAGCGTCACTCCCTGTATGCACTATTGAGGTTATAGTGAGTGGACTTCAACCTCCATTGGGAGAGAATGAATTCTCACTAAAGAATATCACGGTTGGAAGAAAGATTGTTGATGGGCTGACCCTCCGAGGAAAGATACTGCTTTCTATTGGGAATACAGTTTGGATTAACCCTGTAATACAAATTGAAAAATATCAGAAAGCAGATGGAGGGTGGAGATGGGAATCAAAACGAACTATTCGTCCAAGACTTATAAATATCCGAGTTGCAGATGTCAATAAAGAGCATCTTGACCTCATGTATGCTACAGTTAAGGGAGAGAGTCAGTTATACTTGGGGGAGGATCAAACGCTGCTTGAGGACTTCTTTTCTAATGCATTTGAGCAATCCTCAGAGGCAAAAGAAGCCGAGGAGGGAAAGAATGCTCTGAAATTACCGGATATTGTACCACAAAATGAAGAAGATGAAGAAGAGATTGCAGAGGAGGAAGCTGACGAGGCTGCCATAAAAATGAGGGAGGCAAGAGAACTCGAGGAGCTAAATCGGGAGGTGAATCAAGCTTTAAACCTTGAAGCAGATGAGGAGGAGGAAGAGGAGGATTCCGCTGAGGAAGAGATGTCAGAAGAAGGTGTACCGGCAGGGTATTTCGAACAAGAATTTGATGTCTATGTTGGGGATAATGAAGATATTTACAATTTATTAAACCTCCCTCGACCTCGGCTTCCAAATGGATTTCATATGCCTGATGTTACAGGTATAAAACCATTAATATTTTAATATATCTTAAATTGTGAAGAAATAATTAAAAATAAAATATTTTAGGTGCGATTGAAGCTAACGAAGAGGAGGCTGAAAATATTAGTCGTGCAAATGCAAGACGAGTTGTAGAGCCACCACAATTTATACCCCCTCCACCACATGATCCGAACGCTCTCAAGAAGGCGGAAGTACGCTGGAATCAAACGGAGACGAGTATTGTGCTTACATTTTTCAAGCCTGATGTGCGGGATTTTATTTACTCCGTGGGTGATGATAAGCGAAGTTTCTCATTTAAAACAAATGACCCCCCGGGGTATGGATTTGATCTCAAATTATGGGCTAAAGTTGAAAGAAATGTTAAAGCGGAAGCATTCGGTCAATATGTTAAAATTACATTGGAAAAAAGGCGAAAGATTTTATGGTAAGTTTTGAAAATACTTACATTCATTTTAGAATCATTTGAGTGAGAATTTAAAAAAAAAATTTTTCAATTGCAGGGAGCATATAACTGAGGGTACTGAACCGAAATGCTGGTGGTTAAAGCATTCACTTGGTGAGGATGACTCGGA
This sequence comes from Megalothorax incertus, assembly GCA_036507255.1. Taxonomy (NCBI): domain Eukaryota; kingdom Metazoa; phylum Arthropoda; class Collembola; order Neelipleona; family Neelidae; genus Megalothorax; species Megalothorax incertus. Next base: position 11,274 of record JAAZTK010002081.1, read on the forward strand.
TTCGGATGAGGAGGAGCCAGGAAAAGGGAAGAAAAAGCGGATATTTGATTATCAAGAGGTAGACTATGATAATATGCTTGATGAGGAAGCGGAGGAGAATTATGATTCGGACGAGGCGGGATTAGATGGAGAGGATTTGGATGGAGAAGTTGGAGAAATGACCATTGAGGATGTGAAAGAGGATCTGGAGAAAAGGGAAGCTATTCTTGCGGATTTAGATATATAGAATTGACTTTTTGTGATCTGGAAAGCCTTCTTACTTACATCTTATTAATTATGTATTTCCCATTTAAATTAATATCTTTATATCTAGAATCAAGATACATACGAAGCAATTAATTAAGCATTGTAATTTCTAAATTAATTAATTATATACGTATGCAAAGTACTCGTAGAATTGTAAGGATTTGATACTGGATAATCGCAAGGATGTGCGTTGGATTTGCAATTGTAATGGTTGTTAATTTAATCTTGTTCTCAACTAGTTAATTAATTAATTAAGCTTGCATTGTGTTAAGTTTGTATTTGCAATTTTGCAATCTTTGTAAATAGGGAATTGCGGATATCGATTTGAAATAAATGAAAAATAAACACTTGAACAACTTTTTTAAAATGTATTTTTAAAATGTTTATATATTTTTAATTCTTGATTTTTTTACGGGTGGATATACGATATATAAACTTTTAAATTAATTTAAAAAAGTAGGATTTATACTAATTCTATTATTTGCATAATTAATATACAAAGTTGACTCGAGTCTATTTATAAACATTTATAAATACGT
>JAAZTK010002082.1:0-12050 GCA_036507255.1 Megalothorax incertus
GTCATGGGGGTCATGTGTGCCAAGTTTGAGGTCAATCGGTTAAAGCGTTCGAGAGTTATCGTGTACACAGACAGACAGACGGACAGACAGACGGACGGACATACCGAATACTATAGCCCGTTTTTTTTCTTAAATTGAGAGAACGGGCTAAAAATAGAGGGAAATACGGGGGAAATGAAGTAGGGAATTGGTGAATGTGTGTACATATATGGGAAAAAGTCAAAAGTGTGGTTGTTTATGCATCGAAGAAGGCAGCCGCAATAAAAGTATGAAAAATGTAGAGTCCAATCTCATTTCATTCCCCTTAAAGTATTCACAATTTCCCTTGAATATTTCTCAAGGTGCTTTTAAAGAGCTTGAATGGCCGTGTATTTTAATATAGGAAATTTCCTATACTCGTATGTATTATATTCCCATTCTAACTGAATATCGGATAGATATTGAAATCTAAAAACTTTGCCTAAAGTCAGAAACTTTCAAAAACTCCTATAGGTCTTCCTAAGAACAAAAGATAACTTGTGTAAAATATATTGCAATACTTCTAGGAAAGGCCACATTATATGGTGGGGGGCTTTAATTATCTAAATTCTAAATTCTTCGGGGAAATGTACAGGCCTTGCATTTTGCAGTTTCTCAGCCTAAAGGAATTGTACGTTAGGGAGGTCTAATACAGGAGCTTTTAATTTAATCCTTTAAAATTGCAGAGTCTACCGGTGAACATTGCTATGTAGTTCCTTTCCTTAATTTACTTATAATTGGCGGAGGTGGACGTGGAAGAGACCACAAAAGCCACCAAAAGCAAAGCGAGACGAAGGTGAAGAGAGAGTCTAAAGGGAATAATTTATGGAGAAATATTCCGTTTCAAGAATTCATCAAAAGTGAATCTCATTATCCTTATTATCTTTATGAAGAGTGAAACTCAACTAATGCAAAGGCAGAAATACATATTTTAAGTTATTATTCAATTTCAAATTACATTGTATGATGACAGGTCTGACTGTTTATAAATTAATTAAAATCTACACCTTGCAAAAACCTCAAAACTTGCATAACTCTTTCGTTTTTGACCTTGGCATTAATTTTCTAAAAATAATTCGAAATTGCTTGATTTTTAGAGACTTCCCCGTTATGGCCAACTTACATTAATTAATATATAAACATGCCTTTTTAGCTCTAAATACTCTTCCAATTTTAATAAACTTCCTACCCTAGATCTTCAATGGGATTCTGATTCGGGATAATCTAAAAATATAGGCTTAAAAGCTTAATGCAATTCACTCTCGGATTACCCGAGAGGAGCGAGTGGATATTTATGCACTCTTTAGATATAAAATTCTATAAAATTCCCGTTTACGAGGGACTCTCGAAATTGATTCCGATTCGGGTAAATATTAGGTACTCGTACTATGTAATATCTGTACTTTTCAAAATTGAGAGATAAAATATACCCTAAGCTGAAGCATAAATATACTCGCATTCCATTTTAATCTAAGGATGAGTTCCTATTTAGCCAAGTGCTTTTAAAAAAAGTGCTCGCAAAATACGATAATATTGTATGGCTCTAAAAGACATCTTAGGGATAAAAAGGTGAGCTTATGAGAAGCATATTAACCAGGAGGTGATTTTAGAAAGCCAAGTGCAGGATGAAATGAATTGGAGTTTGGGATTAGATAGGATGGCACTGGCACTTGGAAAGATAAATGAGAGATATTTCGGTGAATGCAAAAATCTTCTCCACCTACGTATGAATCCCCCATTCATTCCGAGGGTTAGAATTTTAATTTTTAAACCGTGGGTGAGAGAATGTCGATGGCAGATCATATCCTCCTCCTCCTCCTCTTTATCAGTCTGGGTTTTTCTCTAGGACCAAACTTTTGGCAGGATATCCTTGCACTTGCCTAAAATACTTGAGGGTATAGGGACTCTTGGAGGAAATACTAATAACTTAATATGGGATATACGACGTCTATTTGATTCCCGATCGCTCTCTCCCCACTAAAACTCCCCACCGGAAAGCATAATGAGCTTTTCCTCTTTATAGAAAGTTTATTATGAGGTTGATTGTGAGCCCTGAATCATCATCTCCTCCGCCTTATCAACTTATATAGACCCCAGACCAACTTAAAGTAATAAAGTCCCTGAGTCAGGGGTTCAAAAGTCACGAAGACGAATCCACTTTCAGATCCGCCTTCTCGCCTTCACCTTGAGACCTGTCTTTTACATATTATCCGCATTATTTCTGAGAATTCCCAACCTAACTGAGGATCCTGAGTTCTATACCTAATTTTTTTATAGGAGTCTCGAGGACCCGAGGTGCACCTAAGCATTTTTTGTTCGCGGTTCATAAAACGCGTTTTTGGCTCCCCGAAACATAAATGAAAATGAGCTCGTGTGAGAGCTGAGGATGAGTTCTGTCTTCTTTTGTGTGGTTATATGGAAAAAAGCCTTCATGAACTTGCTTTGGATTCTTCCTTCGTTAAAGATCTGGGTAAAGATCTCCTATAAGTGCACCATATACCAAATTTGCTATTCCACGCAATAGGAAAAAGCAAGTGGGGATGAACCCCAAATCCAGGGCTAAGGACGAGAGATGAGACAGCCTCCGAGAGAGAGAGAGAAAGCAAGAGAGATTTCCCCCAAGTCTAATGTATGTAATCTGTGAACCGGATCTCGAGAATCCGGTTTTTAATATAACTCATATTCCTTAAATATTTACTCTATAAGCGAGGTTATCCGTATAGGGAGTGGAAAGGAAATGCTTTCGGTTGCCCTTTCCGAACCTTTTTTTTACAAAATTCACAATTCCTTTTTTCCCTGCTACATATCTTCGTATCAATCGGTTTCCAAAAGAGTACACCGTTGGTTGAGAGTTGAGACCCAATCTTTTTTGTAAAAAGGGAGGAAAGTTGTCTTGAAAAGGGAAGAATCGATATTTCCTGTCTGGAAGTCAACCCCCCAGTACTCATAATATTACAAGATACTACAATATTCAAGTAACTTCAAATTGCACTCGTGTTTTTAGTTTTGTACCTACCTATCTACTACTCGTACTAACGGATATTGAAGAAATTTACCAAATACTACCCCTTTCACTTTGAAATGTAAAATATGACCTCCCTCCCTACTCTACCTAATAGCATTCCCCAACTTTTTGACAATTTGTCTTGGGCCATCTTCTATTCCTAAAATAGGAAGGATCCATTCAAAAGTTCATATATCCCTTTCAGGACCTCAGACGTAGGACTTTCTCTTTGAGAAATTTAGACAGTCCTTTGGATGCTAAATTTACAATATTCTTCATCCATCCGGTGGCTGGAGAAACCGGAGTTTTGAGCCCGAAATGCCCATATATTGAAAAATACAATAAAGTGAAAAAGTTTGGTCTCCGGACCGTTTTTTTCCACAAGAGAAAGTTCGCTTTCACCGTTCGTTTCATCATTAAAGGAATTTTTGGGAAAAAGGGGTTTGAACCAGAGAGCGGAACAGTTTTTTAAATGAATTATGAAACTGCTGGAGATACCACAGATTCTAGAGATTTCAACCTACGCCCACAAAGATTTAATTGTCCTTGAAAAATTTCAATTAAATATGTAGTACTCGTATGTAAGTGAAGGTACATGGCATTAGCAGATCATTCCCATTAGTAAATATTGAAAAGTTGGTACATGCACCTGTCTAATAAACTCTGTGAGTGCATCAGAGCGAGCTTTTTCTTGCAGAATCAAAATCCTTTGCTCTCCAAGTCTAATGGAAAATTCATATTTGCTGCTTACATCCTTTTTGGTGAGGTATTTGCATAAATTTTCAACTCCTCCAGACAAACTACTACCTACTCGTATATGTTACGAATGAATATTTGACTTTGGAAGGATATACTTACGTTAGAAAGAGTAGAATATTTCATCCGAAAAATCTACTAATGGTTCCAAAGGAGGGTTTGGGACCCTCGAGAAGAAGGGTCTCAAAAGCGTTTATCATACTGTACACTTTCTCCTCCAATCCCACTCAACTTCTATTCCACTTGAGATGCTCTAGAGTTAAATATCAACGAAGGTATATACTCGTAAGTGCACATAAATATTCACGTAATCTATAGACAGCTCCCTATATAAATTAAATGATATGATGCACGTACTTTCACCTACTTTTCTTCATCCTACTCCTCCTACTTGAAAAACTTTAGAATTTCTTCCAATTTAGAGTTGAGTTCAGAGTTAACTGATCCTGAGAGATCCTGAGAAAGAAAGGATGCGTTAATACGATCCGATTAATCCTTAAGAGTGTAGGTTTTGGCCGTTGGGGCTGCACAGCCTTTCAGTCTTTTCAGGATTAATTAATTAAGTTTCTTTGCAGCATCTTCACAACACACCAAGAATTTGTGAAGAAACAAATACCCTTCTTTTGCTCCTACTTTAAAAGAATATAAGCTTATTTGAGTGAGTACTCTTATGGCAAACTTTGGAATTCTTTCCATCTTCTTCCACCCCATTCTTCATTATGTTCTTGGGCTCTTTTTGGGCAATTAATCAAGACAGATTACGAATGGCCCCGCATGAATAAATTGTATTTATTAAGGATTTAAGCGGATCGTGTGGTGATGGGAGGGGAAGGAGATAAATTAAAATTAATTCCTCCTCAGTGTGTACGCGCAAAAAAATTCTTGACATACAAAATAAATGGAAAATATTATATTTCATAATGGAAATATTATTTTAGACATTATAGATTTTAGAAGAACTTTGTTTTGACCTTAAAAATGTGTGCCTCTTCAACTCTTTAAGTGAGCAGATTATTAGAGAGTTGAGACCAACTCTCTGTGTCTCTTGCAAATGGGAAATATTTGAATCTTCGATTTTTTAAACCCATTTAGGTACGAGTGAGCGAACTCCCACTCTCCTCCTAGGACCTAGAAGAACTCTTGAGATTTCCTTAGGCCACTACTTGCTCCCAATGGGAGCCTCCCATGTCTAAGTCTCTGAGAGAGTCCTCCAGACCTCTGTTTTAAGATTGTTTTCTGGCCCCCTCTAGAATATATATTATTTTCCTCTCTATATTGCTCGTGTCATGCCACTTTAAGTAGAAAAACATTGATCCAAACGAGTATTTCACTACTCGATCGCAACACTACCACCAGCACTAGAGATATTACAACTATAAATAATGAAAGACGAGCTCCTTGAAATTGGAGGAATTGAAGAGAAGAGGAGGAGGCCGAAGGAGGAGGAGGAGATGCTTTTAAACTCTTAGCATTCCTCTGAGAAGATATGATTTAAATGGATGAAAAACATTGGAAGCCCGGGCTTTGGTATTTATTTACTCTCGATGAGAGATTCCATATTTTGCACACACACCAAGTCCCTCTCGCTCCAATTCATTTCACCCGTCTAGCACTAGACAAAATCCTTTTTCCTAACCAGCTTTCTGAATGTTAAATTTGTATTTGGAAGTGAATGCAAAAAGGTAATCTATTTAAGAGAAATTGTAGAAGGAAAACAAATTAAGTTATAAATATTTAATGAAGGAAGAAACAAGTTTTTAATTATTATATTTAAATTGGCTTTTCCGAAAAAGATTCCAGAATGAATTTGACTTTCTACAATATCTAGAAAGTACATAGATTTAATTTCAGGGGGGAAAGATTTATCTCAAAACCCTACAGAAAAGTTATTACTTTTACCTTCAAGATAAATATCCTCATTTTGGATTCAAGGTTTGTTGACGAGAATCTTGTCAAAAGTGGGTGGAGCTGAAGCCTAGTTTGATTCCAACTCTTGATCGATTCCTTAAATTAATTTCCAGATAGTTTTACGACGCTTTTGAACTTGGAAAAGTTTGAAAGTTGATTTTCGAGACTTTATTTCGTGCAATTAACTCCTTTCATAAGAATCAATCGAGGCTAAAATTAATGGGGCTATTGAAGAAGTAAACGAACGGATGAGGGGCGGATAAAAGTATATAAATTATCAATAAAATGATTATAAAGATATGTTTTTACACTTGGATTGTTGAAAGCCAATTCGAATTGAAATTCGAAATCGAGAAAGTTTGAAGAATTGAATCGATCCTCGGCCGAGAGAGAGAAAGTTAACAAGGATCCCCCTCAATTGAATCATTAGAATTACTACTTATATAGAGTGTGGGATTATATATAATGGGAAAAGTTGCTTTCAAAAATCTGACATGAAAGAGCCCCTAAAACTTTATTCATCTCGCAACGCCAATTTGCCTCACAGGGGCTCGGAGGATTATGTGCCTAGAAAAGTTGAGACTTTGAGACTTAAAAACCCATACTTAAATTCAACCGATGAAAGATTAATCAGAGATTATGAGTGGAGCAAGTTCAAGAGAAAGCGATTAAACAGATGGTTATTACTTATTATGATTAGAATTCATCTTTAATCTTTACGGGTCTGAAAATATATTCTTTGAACTTTGGCTTTATTTACTAATATTTTGCATTTTGAATTAATTTGAATATTTATAAGAATTATTTAAAAGGTGTGCAATAAGGATTAATTTGGAAGAAAGCATTTACTCATTTGCCCATGGCTTAAATCAATAGAGCTTATGAATCATTCGCTGAAATGAACTCATATAATATTTCAAGATAAGATGCAGTTGGCAGCTGCTGTCTCTTTATTCCCCTAATTTAGAAATTGGATGAAAGTTGAGGATCAGAGAACGAGGAGAAGGGTGGGAGAAAGTCAAAAGAGAAAAATAATGAAGAGTGTGGGTGTTTGAATTGGACTCTTTTTTGATGGGGGGAACCTCCAAGTAGAATAATAGGGCGGCCGAAGCCTCTCAAAACTGTCAGAGTTGGCACAAATGAAATTCTGACCATTTTAATGAACTGTCAGACGAGTTTCCCTTATTGAAATAAAAGAATAGTCAACTTTTTTAACAAAGACCCCAATTCAAAATTCGCCAGAATGAGAGAAACCTATCAAATGAATACACCAGCTAATATATTCCAAATTGACTTTTTTTGTATCGCGGAAATAAGAATTTAATTAATTAAGTACATGCGCATTGTTAAACCCCAACAATATTATGAATTTCCTAGCTTTAAATTGAATTGCATTTTATGGGGAAAATGAGATTCAAACAAATTATAAATTAATTTAGACCTTGTTTGACCTCGAGATGCATGTGTACACAATTCTTTTTTAATTTCCGTTGAATTGCAAAGTAGAAATATAACTTGTTTGTTTGATTTCTTAGAATTTTTATATTGAATCCTCTAAAAGTAATTTGAGAACTGCATACATTCCCACGGAATTGAAAGTATTTACCTACTTTTCTGTATTAGGCCAGTGTGAGTTCTCATAAAGGACAGTTCTGACAATCCCTAATGTGCACGTAATCAATTTCCAGGAAGCTGGAAGCTGAGATTATAAATAGGAGCCAAATCCAGCAAGTACATTGATTGTAGCATCAAAAGACTAATACTGAACACCCGATTTTGTTGTTTGGGACATCCTAAATTGATTAACTTTGGATAATAGACCTGCCGGATTACATAGTGAATTCACATGCTGCTTATAAAGGCCTAAAGCTCTTGAATTTGAATAAATTCAAGAGTATTTGTTGATCTAAACTAGCAGAGTCACTCGGATGTGCCTTTTTCCTCGAAATGAGCTTGAAACACCCTATTGAAAATTAACTATTCATTTTTGAATAGGGTCATTTAATTGAAATTCCATTGATTTGAATTTGCTCCAAAACTTTAGCCAGCCCCTATACGAGTGAGCATGTATTACAATAGAATTGAGTTTAAAAATTAATTCACGTATTAAATAATTTCCTACTAATATATTGGTTAATTTGGGCAAGATTTGAATACAGTATCCGAAATCCGAATCCTTAGTTGGGATTCTCATTTCTCCTCAAATAATTAAATTTATATTTCTCTAAACTTTGTTAATTATACAAACTTTTTGCCAAAATAAATTACACTCCGTGTTCGCTGTAGAGGAACACATATAGCGCAAAACCAAATCCAGATTAGAATTCGAAATGTACGTAGAGAGATATGGAATAGAAAGACAAATATGGAAGTTCTCTTACATTTCTGAGGGACCTCGAATGCATTTCTGCACGTTAACGAACCATTCTCATCCTCTATACTCGAAAGAAATCCCACAATACGTAGTTCATTTACAATTATGGCATATTTCCATTCTTCGCTTCAACTGATATTCAATTCTTTCCCTCATCCTAATCCTCCTCTAAAGTCTAATCCCAAAAAATTGATGGAAGAAAGCCAGAGAATTATTCCATTAAGGGAAAAAAGAAAGGAAGGCAATCAAAACAGGATGGGAAGATTATTCCCGAATAAAGTGGGGAACAATTTATGCCCCTAAAGGCTTCAATCTCCTTTTTCCTCACAATTTATTGTAAAAAGAAAGCTTTGGGGGAAAAAACTTCCAAGATCAAGGCAGCGGATCTATACTGATTTATAGAGTATTATGAAAATATATGGGAATGCAAATTTGTTTTTCATTCGAGCAAATCCTTGTCTCCGAAATCTTGATTGAAGACTCCTTTCCCCCCAGAAAAAATTCAGGTGAAAGCAAAATTTTTTTATAGAATGTTTCTGTTAATTTAAAATGTATTTCTAAAAACCTTCGCACATTAGGAGATGGTGGCGGTGCACAATAGGGTCGACCCGAATGCAATTTATTAGTCTTTGTGTAGAAATTTAAACATTTGTTTCCCAAAATTCCCAGGAACAATTGGAAGAGAAAGCAATTGAAATGTAATGAGATTGGGCAATGGATTTTGCAAGCCCTTAAGGACACATTCCTATGATAATAGATGGTACTTTGGGTTCTAAAATGGTTGCCTTTATTGTCTGGATGGAGAGAATTGAGATCTAAATGGGTTTTACACGAATTTAAATGGCACTTTTCTGGGGTTAGGTTTCATAGGAGGCAACTGTATCAATTTCAATCTCAAGGTGTCATCCCCCGTGTCAAATTAGGTAGATAGACACGGATTGATGAGAGGATGAGATTGTTTATTGAGTCTCAACTCTTTCCTGTGCAGCCTAAATATAAACAAGTGTAGGTAGTAGAAGTCTAGGTAGGTTGTCTACAGTATTAGGCAAACTTATAAAGAAATGTTCAGCTTTGAGGAAATCAACAACTTTATCTTTATCTACTGCGGAAACTCATAAAGGGCTTTTGCAAGTACGAATATATGCAAATCCAGAGTAAATAAGTAAATAGTAATATAAAAAGTAAACGCAAATAGGAACATTTATACGAGGACTCGTAGGATAAACTTAAAGTATATTATATCAAAGAGGCTCAGATGAGCTCTGATAAAACAAATAAGAATATCCTCCGTAGAAAGAGTAAATATTCACTAAATAAGAATAAATCAGGCATTTAGCACCCTAATTTGAAGTGAATATTCATATTACCCATAACTTAGGATTAACAGATTTTATGAAATATAACATATAAAACTCACCTTTAAAACTCTCCGAAAGTGTTAATCTTGATACTTGTACTTTGAAGCTTTTTCCAATTGCAAAAAGTATTTAAGTCTACGGCTGGTCCTTTTTTACAGGTGAATAATTCAGCGTTTAGGAAAGCCTCAAGGGAGATGTATCGACGATTCGATTCTTGTTGAATTTATCGAGCCCCGATCTTTAACCACTCATTGTCTTGTGTGCACGGCCGTCCTTATTGATTTAAGAAAGATGTTTTTTATCTTTAAAAGAGGGTCACTTTTTTTATCTTTTACAAACCGTTTACTTCAAATCCTCTCCCTCAATGAGAATAAATAGCGAGTATTTTGGGTTGACAAAAAATTCAAATGGATTTGGAGGAGATTCTGGGTTGAATGCTAAAGTAATACTGTGGGGGGCAGAGCGAGAGAGAGATGGTTAGCTCGGTGGCTGACTCTGAGGAAGAATGAATCCGGGTTTCGGAAACTCGGGGCTCGAAGTTTGCCCCGAACATTGTGTGTGTAGGATGTGCACCGGAATACTTCATTCACGATATGTACACACACACGAGGGAGACGGGGGAGAAGAACCATTATCTCATCTCACTCCACCTAATCCTAATACATTTTTACGGCGGAGCAAAGAGATGTATGTTTGGTGAATTTTGAGATTCTTCGGCTTGTTAGCAATCTACCATACCTAGGTATATTCCTCCAGGTTCCTTTTTTTCATTGCTCCTCAGTCAGGTTCCCCCATTTCTTTTATTGGCTACAAAAAATGTATTCCTTTCTACGCTCTGGAATTCGGAATCCTCGATTCCTTAAAAGGTAAATCTTCGTGTAAGGGAAAGCTTCTTTCCACAAATGTTTACCCTACACGAATTACAAGCTTTTTGTACAATTTTTATGAAATGCTTTAAATTGTGAACTGGGGAATTGATTTTTGATCTACGGAATAGAGAACGTAAGTCGGAGAAATGATATTGGATGCTCCACGTAATCCTTTTAGCAAGATTTCATTTAAATTGAATAATTGCAAATTAGCTGAGCGATTTTACTTTATAAATTGGATTAGGAAAGAGAAGAAGTTGGCCGAGCATTCAATCTTGCTGATTAGATATCCTCGAGTTCTGAAGATAGCCTAAAGGAAATCAAAGAAAGGTAAAGGAAATCTTAAAAGGAAAGAGAAAGAACTTTCGAGGACAAAAGTTCGCGTTCTTTGTTTGCTTCAATCCCGGAAATACAGCAAAGGGTAACCGATATCAATTAGTTAAAGGCTTGTTCTTTAAGATGATCAAATATACATCCACAGTATACATCCACAATATAATTACTACCTATAGTGGCTCAGATGGACCTACAGCGTGGAGATAACTACTATAAGTACCTATTACGAGTATATAATGCACTACAGATATTTATTACGTTTTAGTAGATATTTGGATATGTAGTTCAATTATGATTGAATAGCGGAAAGAAGTTTCCAGATATTTGTTTAGCCTTGATTAATGTTAATTGGGAGAAGAATTCAATGATTTTTCATTCATTCGAGATAATTGAAGGAAAACAAGTTCAACCCACGCTCGTTACCCACATTCCAGAGAAATATACCTGAAAAAATATTAAAAATACCAAGTAAAACTAAATGATTGTTACATAAATGCAAGGCCAGCGTTTAATTATATTACATACTACGATACTTATCGTTCGTAGATAAACCCTAACTTCCTAAGCGTTATATTTGTATATGTGCCAGTAGATACTAGGTATATGAGGAGTGAAAGAGCGAGATGTAACCAGAATTTTTTTGGAAGGTCTCTGTATGTGCTCTCGATTTAAGATCAAATAAAAACCCCCGTAGATCTTTTACAGATTACATGCGGATCGGTATATTGGAAAATAAAAGGACCCCGTGTATTCGAAAATGGGATTTCTGTCCCAAATCTTGGGAGCTCTATAAATAGATAGGTAACCGAACGAATGGAGTTTGGTGAAAAATCCATTCAGATGAGAAATGTTCAATATACAAGTAGGAGGAAGGATATTGAGAATTGAGAATTCCTCTCCCTGATCGTGACCAATGAAATACTATATCTCTGTAGAAGGTCTGAATTCTTTTGCATACAAGCTCTTAATAAATTCTTTTAGAAATATACCAAAAAAAAATTTAAAATTCTGATCTAGAACTCTAGATTCCTAGAACTCTGGGTTGATCATTAATTAAATAAAAATCGTTGGATTAAAAGAAACTTGAATAGAGCTTTATTGCAAATCCAATTACAATAAATTACAGATTGGCTCGCTTTGCACATAGATATTCTCGAATCTCGCTACGAATGCAGCACATTTACATTCAATTTGAAAGAAGATGTCCGGGCCCTATTCCTCTAATACTAATCCTAAGGATAAGACTTATATTAGATCTTAAGACTAATTTCCTATTGCGTCAATTCATTGATTTGTGTACGTGATATGTAATTTATTAATGTTTAGGCATTTGAAGGTCGTAAATAGGCTAGGTATATATGTTTGGGATGATCTGCAAATGGAATGATGAAAGATTTGAAAGGTTTTTTGAGAAAAAACTGATTCCG
>JAAZTK010002083.1:0-12047 GCA_036507255.1 Megalothorax incertus
ATGATTCAAGATCATCCCCCAACTCATTATATCATATGCAAAACCTTTTACAATTTCTATTAGCATTACTTATGACTCGTCCACGATTAATATGGACCAAGTTTAATGAAGAGAACATAGTTTGAATAATAAAATGTGACTACAAATGATGTAAATCTCATTTCCCTCACCGGTTAAGGAATGGTCGCGTCTCAATTAACCCGAGTTGCTCCCCAAATCAAATTTATCTCTCCTAGGGCTCCTCAAAAAGTAGAGGAATATCCTCCTCCGACTTCTTCTCAAAGTTGAACCCATTTTCAATCAAATTAAATTCAAATTGAACTCAAATTCACGGATTTTACGCAAAACTCGCTCTTCCAGAACTTAAAAACTCGGTAAAAACGACTGGAATATCTGGAGAATCTCGGAAACGGATTTATCCAAAGCTCGGGGGCTTCCAAAAGCCTATAACTTGAAGATCCCGGCCGGCAAAAGACTAAAGTCTCACTTCGGCGAGCCCCGCATCCAAACTGGAAGGGCAAAAAACGCTCAAAGCTCCCTGGCGGAGGGGAGGGGGCGGGTGAAAGTTAGGGAAAGTGAACCAATCCCGCGGCGGGCTGGAATCTCAGCGGCGCCGAGTGCCCAAAAAGGAACCCCCGAATAAAATAAATCCACTCTGACTCCCGAGCTCCCTTTTTTATGCCCCTCCGCCCGTCAGCCAAACTTTTGACAAATTTCATTCTCCCCCCTCTTCCTTTTGTTGGCTCCCTATCTCCGAACTCATCTTTTTAGGATGGGCTCGCTCCAGCAAAAGGAAAAAAAGTTAAGTACCTCGCTAGTCAAGAAGACTCGAAGACTCTCCCTCCAAAAGAACTTTCACTCCGAGTCTCTCTCCGCTTCGCCAACTCGTTTCGAGATTATCCTTACCCCATACTAGTAAAATATATATACTTTCTTAGCTTCTTTTCTATCTCGAGATTATACTTTCTCAGCAGCCCCCGAGATTGATATTATTACATTGGATTCATTTATACTTCATGTACTACAGATAGTCCGAAGCTCCCTCCTCCTCCTCCGAGTCTCCCTCGGAAGAGAGGATTCCAAAGACCTGTCTCATAAATCCACCCTCCCCAAACTTAACCAATGTAAATCCTATCCATATATTCCCCGGCGAAATTCACAACTTTTCACTAATTCACCGGATTACAGCCTCAACTCGTAGTAGTATTTACTACCCCTGTATTACAGACTTACACCCAGTACCCCTCCCTTAAATTCCTACTTCCAAGTAGCTAACCTCTCCATATAGGGGCATAAAATGCCATAAAACTTTATAAAACCCCACCCAAAATTACGAGAAAAATCCTAGGACTTTCAAACTCTGGAACTCGCATAAAAACACAATTATTCTTCGCTTAATAATCCCCTCATACTATAAGTATACTACCTTTTAAATGGGGGTATCCACAATTTAATATGCAAACTTTTACAAAATTCACCAAAAAATCATCGGAAATGCCATGTCTAAACTGCAGAATTTGGCAGAAATATTAGGCATTCAAATGCGTTCAAACCCCACCTCTTGAAGAGATGCTCATCTGTTCATCATTTCTATTTTGGGTCCCCTTTTAAGCTAAAACCAAACCAGAAGCCTTATGATAATTTCTTGAATTCCTTCACTCGCATTATGGCCAAATGTTTATATTCTAATTTCTAAGATATCCAAACAGCTTTGCAAATTACGTGGGAAGCAAATTCCATAATCTTAAACCGGCTTTTAAATTTTAAACACCGGCCTCCGCATATCGGCATTTTATCTAAAGAATTTTACTATTACTACAAGTTCAAATTTGAATTTGAACCGTGACCCAGCCCAGTTCAGACTGAAATCCTATGCGTAAATCTTGCGAATGAATGAATCAGGGGGGAGTCCAGCACAAGTACACCCACATAGACTCCTTGCCCTTAAAAAAAACTCATTTGATTCCCATCTCTCGCTATAAATTCATCAAATCAAAGAATCGAATTCGAACGACCCTCCCCAAATTTGGGCAGGTTGATTGACAAGAACAAAAACCCAATAAAACTCTAATGCCTTCAAAGATCCGAAAGATTTATACACCCACTTATAATTTAAATAAAAACATTGCAATTACCATCCAATTAGATCAAGATACATTACTCTGCGATAATTGCTCTGGAGTATATTTGTAAATTACATCATTATCCGTATTCATCGAGTGTTTTTGTACGAGTATTGTAATAGTTTGTATTGTATTTGTATTTGCAGTAATCGGCGTCAGAATAAGTCTAAACTGTATGCTAATTGCCGACAAATTCCCCCCAATCTTCCATCACCATCTACCATCACCCTCCGAGAGACCCTGTCACAATACAATTTGTACGGCTAAATGGCTATATTTGAAAGAACCCCAAAGAATCCTTTGTTCTTTCACTAGAGCCATTTGTCCATTTGTCAAAAGGGGCTCACCCTCTCAGCTCCCGTGATTATAATAATATATGTGCACGGGCCGGAATGCTTAGCTCAAAGTAACTCGAAAATACGCCTGGAATGCTAGAGTCAAGTCTCAGACTCCTGGATCCTCAATAGCAAACACTTGAGAGCTTCAGATCCTTATCTGGCTTATCTTATCCAGTGTATAATGTAAGTATACACCTCTCAAAATAAACTTTTGGATTTTTTACACCCTCCAGAACGAGCTCGAACGGCTCTAAGGGTTCGTATATCTTCAAGTTCTATTGTAGATAGACTTCTAAACCGTTTACACAAGGATTCCCCCACTCCCAAATCAAAATACAGGCCAAATCTGGACTTTTGAACTCTTTACAGCACCCTCCAAATGTAAATCTGGAATAATTTGAATCTGGAAACAAAAAATACAATTTTTTTTATCAAACCAATTCATCAAAATGCATCAGCTTATGCATCCCGGCCATATAGCGCATAGAACTTGTTCCAATGCACTTTCCTCATCCATTCTATTGCACTTCCTGTCCTCCTCCTCATTCTCCCATCTCGGATCATTTCATTTATGACAACCCAAGACAAATGGGAGAACCGACAACATACCCCGGCTTCGGGGTAGCTGCTTCCGAGGGCTGATTTGGGAAGAGATACTCCTAGTACATGAGGAGATCGGGCTCTTTCCGCTGACAAAATGCTTTTACAGCCCCCATATCATAATAATATCTTTTCCCCAAAGGTTCCCCCCGACTCTCTATCCTCAGCAGATGAAGATCGTACTAATAAAGCAAATGGCAAATGCACTTGTAAAAATGTTTCTCAATCCTTACTCGATCCACACAAAAGATAGGGCTGGGGATCCAGCAATGAATTGGATGACGAGGAAAAGCAAAGTTGTTCACAAACTTTTCTCCTTCAATTCATCATTCTCCCCTCCATCTCCGATCCCTTTCTAGGATCTCCCGATTCATAAAATGTATCCCTTTTAATGCTAGACTCATTCATTCATATCTCCTACCGATATCTACATTATCCATATAGTAGTATCATCCCAAATCCCAATCGGGTTACAACCTACTCATCCTACGGCCTACGATGCGAGTCGACGGCATCTCAAAACTCTCTCAAACCCAATACAATTCATGATCTAACGAGATTGCCAGTCTCGTAAACATTAAACTTTAATTACACCCTATTTCCTTCCCATATTATTAAGTGCATCTATAAAAGGATGAGTAGCATCTATAGCTTATACAGCCTCGTAGAAGCTTCAACGGCCGTCCATTAATTCATTAAATTATTTTAGAAAGGAGGAAGTTACAAGGTTGTAAAATACTTCAAGATTTCAAGACTTTGGGGGTTTGAAACTCATGCCAAAAGGTATACTAATCCTAGGACCAAAGCCATTGCAAAGAGTATCTAAAAACAAAAAGAATCATAATTAAAATTTAGGTTTAGACACTGCAAAGAAAGAGTATTTTTGAATTAAAAAGAAGGCTTTTAAAGAAATCTCTTCAAATTCAAATGCTGAATCATCCTCGAATCATCTGCATATTTTTCCAAGTGATTTAACCCCCATAAATCTGCTCAATTCTCCAATTCGGGATGGGGGAACCCTCTTCAAAGTTCCAAACTACCCATAATAATAATTCAAAATTTGAAATTTGAATCTGAATAGAAATAAAACAATCCCCATTCCACTCAGATGGTTGAACGGGAATCTGTACATTAACATACTCGTAAAAGAGTCATTTACAAGTCTCAATTCAAAATGAAATCATCCGCCTCCTTTTTCAGCGGCGAGGGGATTATATCATTCCACTTTGGGGTTATCAAAAACTCGAATAAAAATGTTTTAATCGAGCATAGTAATATTTCTCACTGCATTTAAATACAATATATTTTAAATTCCTTATCAAACGCTGATTAAATCATCAAACTTTACCACACAACAATTGCAATTCCAAGTATTTCAATATAGGACAAACCAGTAAGTCATTCCCGATTAATAAAATGTGCAATTTCAATTAATTTATCTAATTTCCGACAACCTAAATGGCAAAATAAACAGGAAAAATGGAACTCTGACGCAGTCCTTTACAAAAATAAACCCCGGAGGAAACCGCAATTTGCAATTTAAACTTTTAAAGCATTTCCAATAGGCACAAATTCGCAAATTACAGTTCGAGTCTATTTGAAATTTTTAAAAAATTAAATAAGCCTTGAATATTGACAATTTCTTAAATCTGCCCTCGAAAATAGACCTTTTAGGCTAGCTAGGAGGCTGAGGAGCCTATTAGTATATGGATCCTATGCCTATCTATTAGGGAGGATCAGATTGAGATCCTTTTAGAGCACTTTGGGATGATCCAAGGTCCTCTCCCCCTCCTCCTCTCATTGTACTCGCCAAATTTACCAAAAGTATCATACTTAAGTGCTCGTGCCGAGTACGAGAGACTCCCCTTAAAATAAATATTCGGATTTATATGGCCTTTATTCAAACAAATGCAAAGCCAGCAAATACACCCAAAAAGAGTCAACGAGTCAACGAGTAATCAATTAAATTATAGGGACCCTCGACTACGGCCCTCCAAGATATCTTTTCATTAGTGTCAACGCTCAGTCCCCTTAATTCAGTTATCCAAGAGCCAAAAGACAACTCAGGATCTGCCCTGTAACTCCCACCAAATTTCCTACAAGTCCAGCAGCCTCCGCTAAAACTTTTAAAACGATCTCCATCGGACCATTAGATAATGAAATCCTTTATCCAATCCAATCTCTTTCTTTTGACTGGTTAGCTAGCTCTCCAATATCTTTTAAATGGTCGCCAGAGCTCCAGCTATTTACAGTCTTATTCAAGCCTCAACTCCCCAACTCAAGCAAATAATCCAATTTGAAATTACGGGATTTACGAGTCGTAAGATCTCGTCATAAATCCATATTAAAACACCCCCTTTCTCCAACTTCATTGTGAATTTGTGACATCCTCAGCATGAAAGCATGACAGTCCATTATTTAAAAATCATATTCCTATTTCAAGTAAAAATTCAAATAACAAAAGGACTCGCGAGTTCACATTCACAAAAAAAATATCAAGATATGAATATCTTGAAGTTCTTCAGTTCAAATGCTATAAAAATACAAATACAGATCCTTGCAAGTCTTTGCTTTGCGAGAAACTCAAATTTACACCCATCATCAGCCCATAAGACAGCCAGTTCTATTCCAATCCTTGGCAAAACATTGCTATTCATACTTTGAGAGGTAGTAGTAGACGTAGCTCGATGCTTATTTGAACAAATGGAGGTTTCACTTGCTCTAAACACTTAATCTGCACTTCTTTGCATTTTTACAAGCTTATACCATAGGACAATCCGACAAATGAAAGCCTATGCGTAATCTGACTCATGTGGTATTAATAAAGCTGAGTCGGCAGCAACTAAAATTGAAGCATGGGTGTTTTTAATCCATCAACAACTCAGCTCAGGAGGAGGATGAGACAATAGCGGAAAAAAGCATCAAGCATCTTAAAAGTTCCAAGTGCAAACCGAGAAGGCATCCACCAAAAAAGCCTGAAAGAAAGACACTTTGAAATTCAATTTATTCCAGCAATGTTAAATGAGCCTGCATAGGATACATGCATCGTACGAGTAAATATGGGTATGATACAGCATTGTACAATAGTACAAGTCGTATAAAACTTTAGGCAGTGAATAAGACATTCCTCATCTTACTCTCGAGTCTTGGTACAAGAACAAATGTAATAAAATAAAAAAGGGAGAATATTATTCACACGAAGACTCTTCTGACACAACATAAACTTCCTTTTTCAATCCCCCACCCACACACCACCACAACCTTTTAACTTCTCCTTACTCTCTTATGTAATTTCCCTATATTCACATGCATATAGGGGTTAGGTACATGCTTCTCAAGGGTTTAAACTCAACAAACCGGCCGATTATGAGCCAGAAAAAATTCCAAAGCACAATTCTCCGGCACCCCGAGCTTAAAGCCTTATACTTCCTTAATGAATGAACGGCCCGTAGTACTCTAGACTCGCTCTCTAATGGTACAATATATGTAAATAGACGAGTACTCGAGTCCCCGAGCTTGTATCATATTTAACAATACAAATGGTCCATATACGAGGAATTCATTGAGGAATTTATTCTAGAGACTAGAACCAAGGCTTAAAGCACCTACGGTCAATTTAAACTTTTTAAAGTCACCATCCTTGTATTTAGAACTCCAAAATAACCTATGATTCACTTTTCACACCATATATGGTCGCTTGAAGTTGCATATTATGGAGTATGGAGCTCAGGTGCATCTGGTCATCCAAAAACAACCCGGAGGATTCAAATAAGATGCAGATATGTATGATAAAAATATGGAGCCATAAAAGGCTAAAAATGGTCAAGACTCAAGACTTTGGTCGTCGCCCAACCTCAAAAGGCAAATTTAGCTGCTTGAACCTCCCTCGCTTGACTTATTAAAGTCCAATGCAACCCATACGGCATACCCTGTCAACATATTCAATTAGACTAGCATTGTCCATCGATTCCATCCTAAAAACAACTCTTAATCGTCTCGCAAATTTGAAAATATGCCTATAAATCAATCCCTTTTTTTCAAATGAGCTTTCAACTTTTCACCCTTGTCCTGGGCTTGTTGTCCCACAAATAATGGCCATAGTCATCCCCCTTCGTCCAAAACACTAAATAGAGTGTACTCGAGAAGAAAAGGACAATACTCACTGAATGACTCCAAGTCTAGGGCTAGCTACAATACTCGGTGTATTTCGGAGTATTGTGAGATCATCCCTAGTCAGTCAGTGAGGGAATTAATGAGTCGTAGGAAAAGTAGTTGCAAAGAGGGGGAGGGGGGACCCCAAATGGGATAGTAAATGGAAATATATTTATCTGGTTTGCAAGAATACATATTAAAGCCAATGGAGGATAATCCGTACGTAAAATACACTTAACTACCGTACAGATCCTCTCCCGCTTCTCCCGCGCCACCGACGCCGCCGGAAGAAGGGGGATTTTGGCAGAACTCAGCATCAGGAGGACCGAGGAACATTAAAATAAGAGATGGATAGCATTGGGATATGTCTATTCGGACTGTGGTTTATTTTCTACCTTCTCAAACAGTCGAACTGAACGAGTTCCTACTCCCATACATCTTGTATAGTCATATCAGAGCATCCCCATCTAATCTCCCTTCGTAAACTGTACAAATTTGCCTTTGCAAGATCCACTCCGGGGCCAATTCGAGAGTTTCTGTGTATTTTCATAGGGTTTCCCCCGGTTGCTTACATGCTCGGTGCTTTACTAGAAAGTAGAAACTCCCGGCCGGTTGGAAATCTTTACGAGAGACGTTCGGGGTTCAAAACCCGAGACTCAAATCAAACTCCTCCCGAGAGATGAACCGAGAAGGAGAGCGGGAAGCTAAAAATAAAACCCAGGGCGGGATCGGGAGCAAGCCACATTTGAATATAGGCAGTCCCAACTTAACATACGAGTTCAAATTGAACTCCTATGTTCAATTGGACTAGTAATATTGCACTTGACGAGTAGGTACTCGTACCTATAAAGATGTATGAATCAAGCAAAGTATTAGAATACTTATATAAGTCGATGGAGAGAGCATTCCCCTCAAAATATTGCACCTATTACATATGTTCCGTATATCCTTGCATAGCCAAGATGCATCTCCTTATGAAAAACAATCTGATGAGTAACAGAGTTCTCTCAGCCCTAGAGTTCTTCCCGAACATCTCCCACCATTCAAAAATCACATTCAAACTTGATTCGAATCATTTCCAACATTTTTCCACGTCATTTTTTTCCAATTTAAAATAAAGTTGACTTTCTGTGGGTCCGTGGGATTTGCAATCAAACCTCCGGGTTACCTCCCCCACTCCCAGCCTCCTTAAAGATCCGAATAAAAATCTGTAAATGCGAAGAGCAAATTTAAGAAAATTAAGAGGTGACATTTATAACTCGGGAGGACTTTTCCACTTTTTTTAACATTGCGGAAACGGATTCGAATGAGATTCGCCTACGCCAATCATCTTGGGATCGAATAGCATACTTGAGATTCTGAACTTTGAATAAACATCCTAACAGAATGACCTGGAGCTCAGCTTTAACTCGGGATCAATCCTGGCTTGGCTTTAAAAGGCCAACCCTCATTAATCCCTAATGATTTATTACACTCATATTAGAAATTTTGAATTGCCATTCACAATAGGCCGAGAAATGCTTCGGAATCTATCGTATACAACGCCTTAAACCTTTCAAAATCAAGTGTAAATTAGAATTCTTGAACTTAAAAACTTTGAAATAATAAAATCATGTTATTTAAGACCGGGCTCCGGTGATCCCTCCAATTGTCCAGCCAGAAAAGGCCATAAGCTGGCGAATTGTGAATAAATCAATTTGATTTGCGGCTTCTAATCATAATGAGATTATTATTACGAGCCGTTCAAATAGAGTATTATGGAGCGACGAGTCCGGAGGATTATGAGAACTCTTTCTCTCAAATTTAAGGCGAGCTCATAAACATTCAAGAAATATAATCTGCTTGTAAATATTGCCAGTTGGAGAAAAAAGGAGAGGCTCTTGGAGTTGAGAACCTGCGGGAATTGAGCAGTATTTGCATTTTTATTACATTTTCACCCGTTCATGTGCTACTCCACACTATCTAATCCCAGCTCATCCTCAGTGGCAAGTCAAGTGCAAAATCCTCAAATGTAGTTGCAATTAAAACCCTCCCACTCTCGCTCGCTCGCAGTGTCTCGCAGAGTGTGAAAAACAGCAGGGTTAAATTGCAAGTACACAAATCGGCTCGCGAACAATCTCTCCCCCAGCAAATACTTGCACAAAATACAAAATGTTACAAACGTGAAACTCATTAAACTATCCCTTCCAAACCCCATCTCATCCTATTTACTACCTAGACTATATTACCTACAATTTATGTACAACTTACAAGTGCTAATGTCTTTTCTTTTGTAGTACTTTACCTTTGATGTTTCCTTAATCCTGTTACTCAAATTTACGGAGACGTCCACAAAAGGCCCTCAAAAGCATTAAAAGCGGCCCAACTTTCTTTCTTGTTAACTCGCACCTAATTATCCCTTTGTTTGAGTCATATGAAACGACTCTTTAGAGTTTAGAGCCAGCTTTAAGCTCTGACCATGTGCAAAAGAATTTCTATTTAATTTTTGGGCTGATTCTGAACTCCAGTACAAGGTACTACTACTATTCGTATAGGTATCTTCCTGAATACAAAAATGGGGATATACGCCCTTCCTAAATATCAGCTTTAGCTCCTTTAAATGGCATACCTTAACCTTATGGAAAGGATAATATGGCTGTTCCAAAAAAGGAAATCCTTAAGTTAAAAACACGCATTAATTTAAAGATGCATTTCAAAATATAGGGATGTGCAGTAGATTGCAAGTAGATCTACATGTATTTAAAGTTTAAACGATGTTAAACTTCCAAATTTAAATAAACATACGGTTAGGCTAGTGAATTCAATGTGCATTCAATAAATAAACAGGTATACGAACGAATTAGGATACCTGGTTTAATCCCACATTAATTATTTACCTAATGCGGCTAATAGCCTAATTGGGGGAGCTCCTGTACTCATTCCAGTCTAAAATGCAATCAAATTGAGTTGTCCCTTGGGGGCACACATTTAATTTAATCCCGATCAAGTACATAGCTGTAGTAGGTACAGACGAGGATTAATCATTGCTAGATATACTAGTAGACGTAGACTGTACCTAGTTACGTACAAAGTCGAATAAAACAGAGCTCAGATAAGGTTTCCTCCAATCTAAAAACACACATGTTTTCATCACTCAAAAATTTGCTACCAAAACTCATCGATAACCGCATTAAAAACATATCCTATAGGAATATACCTCGATCAAACGGCATAGGTTCTCCATTGCATTGATTAAATATACCTATGATACAATATATACTCTTATCAGACAAACTCCATATCAAATGTAAACCAAAACCGATACGCCCTTCATACAGCCTTCTACACCCCCCTCTGTAATATACCTTTGAGGCATGCTACGCTATATACTCCCTAGGTATACCCTCGCATCAAAGAAATACAAATCTCGTCATTTTAGAATGAAATTCTGGACCGGAAGTCTTCGGAGTGACTTCTCTGGGTTATTTACACCGAGGTGGACACTCCTAGGACCTCCCTTTGATCCAACCGACGTCTCCGAGGACCCTGGTCCTCAATTTAAGTCACAGGTGTACTTTCAATCATGTTAAAAAAATGCGTACCTCTCCTACAAAGGTACAAGGTACACAAACTCGCACAGTACACATTGAGATAACAAAAAAATCTCTGTTCTCTGACTCTCCCAAAGCTCATATGCATATCTGTATTATACACCGAGATGCATTGGTGAATGTGTACACTGAAAAAGGCTCTTTAAAACCGCCGATTCCTCCTCCTCCTCCTTCCTCATGGCTCGAATAAACAAAAGACCCTTTCTCGCATAGCTTATGCCTAAACTATACTCATATAAAGCCTTGTAGCTTCCAAAAAATATTTAAACTTCCCCAGATGTCCTCAAAAACAAGGCTCAGGGACCTTTAAGGCACTCCTTAAGGCTTCTCCACGACTTTAAAATTGAATTATGGCAAATTCTAATGGTTTTAGAAGTCCTCCGAGTAAATTCGGACATGTAAAAGTGTCTAAACCATTGAATTTAAATAAATATCGATCTCTAAACCGGGTTAGAACACACAAAAGTTGATAAATCCTTGATTAGGGATTTTATCTATATGATAAGTTCATAAATACGAGTCTCTTCAAGCTTCTGGAGATAAGATTAGGAAGTTCTAGACTTCTAGAGCTTGTATTTAAATATTGTATAAACTGAAATGAGTTGAAATGAACTGAACTCGTATTAGAAATCAATTAGAAATTTGTAGAATTGGATTTACCTGTTCTCCTTAATGCTAATTGTGTATCCTAAGCCGGGTTTGAACTTTTTCGAAGATCTCGGACTCGCGGGCAGTGATTCAGTTACATGCTTTTCAGCTTTGAGTAAATGTACACCAGTTTAGTATCGTTTATAAAATAGATTTTGTATTTCTTTTGATGAGTAAAACTAGACGACTCTTCCCTGGAAAGGGGGGAAGCGAAGGGGGAAACCCGAAGCTCGTGGAGGGATCTCACATTGAATCGATTGGGGCTGGCTAGACGAGTATCATAGTGGAATATAATGGCCAGAAGAAGGAACAGAAGAGTTTGATAGTGTGAACTTTATGAGGTCGGAGCCACTTGCGGCTTGCTTATTTTGTAAATTTAAATGATATGTATTAAAGTTTAGGACAAATTAGTGCAAAAATAAGCTCTGGAGAAAGAATAGGGGATAATTTAAAGTAGAACTGAATTAAAAGTGAATTTGAAAATAAAATCAGATGAGCAGAGAATGGAAAGGAGGAACGATGAGGAGTATAGGAGGGAGTCGAGACTGATGATAAGAGGAACTGAGAGAGGGGACCCAAAGAAATCGATATACTCA
>JAAZTK010002084.1:0-12043 GCA_036507255.1 Megalothorax incertus
TGTATATATTTTGCGCTGATTTTGAGATAATGTGACATTGTATTTCCCAATTGCCAATCAGGGGGCATTCTCTTAATTGTTTAAAAGGCAACCACTAATTAAAGTATTCCACGTAAAAGAAACACAAAATGTACTTGAGAAATCTTCATTAATTAATCCAATAAATTAATACTCGTATAAGATGTCACTGCACCTTTACGAGAAATATACTACGTATTAAATTAATAGCTTAGGATTAGTAATATCAGACCATTTTTTAATTGATTTGCAGAAAGGTAAAGTACCCGGTAGTAAATTAATTGAAAGAGTTTAATAGATTAAGATTTATTTGCTCGGTTTGGCATACATTGACATATCTCATTTCCTAAACCTACGTGTAAATGTTTCTTAAGTTTGGCCTATCCAAATAAAAAAATCTTTGGCACCCAACTGAGATGTGGCCGTTAATGAGTCAAAACTCTCTGGGTTCGCATCTTGTTTGTAAATACAGAGTACTGCGTGGAGTTGATATACCCTGTACGATAAAAATATCCACTAGGTTATATACACACTCGTAAATAACGGGAATGTCACTAGTTTGACACTAGTATGAATTTTATATCAAATAAATAATGTTAATTCGCCAATAATATGGATCAATTGATCTAACCATCAGTTCACTAGACTTTTATATTGTAAATGCGTCGTGTTACAAGAAATAAATGCAATTTGATATATTAAGGAATGAGAATTGAAGGAATTCTATCTCTGTGCAATCGAGTTATTGAGTCAGCAGAATAATAGTAATAATGTGGGTAAATATGGGGAGCAGACAATCCGCGACGAGGTACAAATAAACTCATTAAAAATTGAGGTTCATGTGAATATGTGCACTTCCAACTCTCAGTATAATAGGACGTTACATCAACACTCCCAACTAAATGTCTTGCACGCTTCTTACCCATATATATTACTGCTAATAAGCACCAGGATACATACATAGATATTTGTACTTGTTTATATTGCTAAAATTACAATTACGCATTTATTTCCAATCTCTTCCCCCTCTATTACAAACTCTAGTGCAAAAACCCCCTTTCCCTTTACATACATAGTACATACTATAAGTGCAATATAAAATACTGTATGTATTAAATTCCATCTTTATTGTAGATTTTAAATAGGTACTCTGAGTTCTCGAATTATTAAAAAATACAAAATTTACTGATTTCAAATTTTATTCACTTGATTTGAGCATAAAATCCTCCAAGTGATTGAGAGTAAAAATTTTTACTCCGGAACAGTATGATGGTCTTTCTGTAAAGTACCCAAAAGTACCCTACCTGTCGCATTTTAGTGTGAAGCTTGGTTTAACAATTGGGCCTCATTTTCCTTTATAGTCTAAAATTGCACACACTGCAAAAGTGTTTGTAAAGCATTCACGAGTCATCGAGTGAGATAATACAATGGAATGGAATGGAGCAGAGGAAGAAGAAAGGAAGGGAAGAAGGTTGGTTGCCTTCACCTCAATTTCGCTCTTGCAAAAGCGGACATTTAATATGGCTCGAATCCCTTTGCCCAATTACATCCAAGTTTAGGCATACCTTCTTAACAGCTCTGAGACAAATTTGGGTATGCAATTATCTAACTGATATATCAGTACTACTAAGGATAAGTATGTACTAATACTTATTATAGTTATATACTTATAAGTAATACTAAATATATCTTGATAGCATACTAATGCAATATAGTGCCCTAGTGCATTTTCCACTTTATTTTATCGTACTTTGTATTTGGAAATACATACAACTTTAATTAAAGAGGAATCTACATAATATTGTATTTAACTTTTTGATACTATTCAGAATTAGTATTTATATATGTAAGCTACTAGATAGTACCTACCTACTATAATAATGATATTCATTATGACATTGATATTCTATACTCTTAAGGATATGGATATTAAGTATATGGTGTATTTGGATAGGGTTATGTAAAAAAGATTGGCTCATTTGGAAATTCTCTATTCATGTAAGAATTAAATATTTAAATAAAAATTCAAATGAAATATAAATTTTATGAAATTGAATAATATTCCATGCATGCCTTTAAAAAGATTGTTACATAAAGGAAAGATACTAAATATAATATATACTAATTTGTTGATGCTGTTATATAGTAATCTCTATTTTAATTGGATATCAAACAGTATGCGGAGTACTGCATGTTGATATAATAAAGGTACTCTAATGATAAGTTTCTGACGCCTTCCTTCTTTAGTAATAGAATTTCTTTTAGTTCGTACTACTATGAAATACCGGTATTATATGACAATATATATGTAGGTATTAGAATATTATATGCATGTAGTAGGTAGAGCTAATGTATACGACACATAAAAGGAATTTGCTTACACATAATTAATGCAACTAGTATATGGGTAAAATAAGGATATTCTGATTAAATTCTCTGCTCGTAATATGCAAGATGCTAAAAGGGATAATCAGAGTATGCATATGATTATGTATACCTACTTATATATATATAAATACACGGATAGACAAGTGAATGGTGAATGGAACTCTGTTTTTGCAATCTTTTCCTTCTTTCTGGCTATTGCAAAGCGGCTTCATCGAGTTACGTCGAACAGGGAACGAGGGAGAGAGAGAGATAAGTGCTGTATATGTGCACATATATTGTACTATTACTACTGCTCTCATATAGGGAGAGAGAGAAGGGGCGACCTTCGTCTGGGCTATTGACAGGAGATTGTAGTGCAAAAAATTCTCCTTCACAAATTCGCCAATCCCCTCAAATAAATCCCCTGGCTTGGCATTTGGTACTTCTTTGTTGTTGGTTTCACTTGTTCCTATATGCTATTATACATGTATTACTGCATATCCTCTCTTCATGTTCAGGTGGATGAGTATACTTTAAAAAAAGTCTTAATTGCAAATTTCTATACAGGTAGATTTTGCACTAGACGCTTCCAGCCCCAGAACTACATATATGTATATTAAATTCCTATCTCTCTAACTACGGATAGTGCATACCATATGTCATGCCAAATCCCTATACAGATACCTGGTTATCCCCCCGTGGGCTTTTCGACTAGGTACTAGGAATCGTCTTATAGGGGGGCTAAATACTATCACTTACATAAGGAGTAAGTAGGTACAATATTATAGGCAAAAAGAATTTGCAAAAAAAGTATTGTGAACATTTTCAGCAAAAAGAGGGGAGGGATTTCAAAATACATTGTTCCTCTCTCTTTCCTTCCCAAAATCTTTACCACCTTCCATATGACTTTAACAAAGCTGATCCTGGGTAATAAATAAAATCCGTTTAGAGAATTCAGGTGTTTAGGGCAACTTCCCAAATCTACTAACCATGCATTATATTGTATTTTTATATTCTTGGCATGCATTCCAAAAAGACTCCCTATCTGACTTATAATACTTTAGTACATATGGATGGACACTCTTGAGCTAGTCACACGGCCGACCATCAACTTTACAAGTTTGCAAAACATTTTCGAGGTCTTTTCCGACATTTTTTTAACACAAAAATATACCACCGATTATTTTTCAAAGATGATTACAAATTGTGTTATTTGGATGAATGAAAGGACGTTTATAATTATGCGAGGAATTATAAATAGTAACAGTTCCAAGACAAACCTAATGACTCAATGATTTGTCTAACGATGATATTTTCTTTGATAAAATCATCAAATTTCAAATTTATTTAATCCTGTTGCTCACACCTTTTTGGAAACACCCCCGCATTAATAAACTTTAAATAAATACTCATTGTAAAGTCAGTAATAAAGGGCATATCATGTTCTCAATCATAAAGAAATAATGAGAATATTTACTAATATGATTACCTATATTATTATTTACAGTAATGTAAAACTCGTATGTAAATATGTAGTACAATATGTAAGGCTGTAAGCAGACTCCAAGCCTAACAACAACTACGAGTAATACCAATAATAGCGATCGGCAATATCTTATTTTTATCCATACACGATATAATATAATATTTAATATGAGAGATTAAGGAATTTTCCTATTAAAGGAGAAAAATTTCAAAAATAGTAGGTAAATACAAACTGGTACTAGTATGTAGGTAGTGTCTATAAGTATACAAAAGTACGATACGATGAATGATGGGACTCTTCCTAAAATGTAGATTGTGTTTGTTAAGTACCTACTCCAATACTATGCATATTAAACTTGTTAATTCCAGTTTATCATGCGAGTACTATAATGTATCTACTACTGCGTAGGTCGTACTATTCAGAAAAGTTAGAGAGAGACGGATGAAAGAGAAGAAGAAGCCAATAAATTCAGAGTTGTCCTTGAACCTGATTTCTGGTCAAAATCTCAACTTGCCCTTAAACGAGCACTGAATGCATTATTCCAGATCTAATTGAAGGATGTTTGACGGAAGCCACACAAATTGATTGCTTTTCTTAATATATATTTTGCTCTATGTGTGTAGCTTAGTATCGTAATATAGTGCACGTATGGTGCAAATTTAAAAAATTACAAAAAAGTAATTGTTATTCCCAAAAGTTAATTTCAAATACTCTAATATTACTACATATGTATATACATATGCTATTCTCGCATTTTGTATTAGATAGGTAGGTACTACTGAATATGCACATTTGTATCACTAAAAAGATACTTTATGTTTTAAATGAGCGAGAGGATAATGGGCTAAAGGCCAGTTGGTAGTCACTAATTATTCAATTCTTATGATTTCTTGTGCATAATGTGGAATCCATATTATGGATGCTTTCATTGGATCCAGGAAAAATTAAGAGCTCGAGTAATCTTTTGAGAAGAAACGGAAACTCAAAACCACAAGGGACATTTGTCCCGGAATAAAACTAGCATCATTTCGGAAATTGAGAAAGTATTTCGATTTCTCGAAAAAACCAATGATGATCAACCCATTTAATCTCCCCAATACTCCGTTTAACCGCCAATGCCCATGAATTACTTTACATCATATCGAGTAATTCATTCCTATGTAATCTCTATACTTGGTCCCTCTCCACCAATAAAGGGCTGGGCTCGATAAGCGATTTAACTTGAAATAGCACCCAGCAAAGGGAATTTGTTAGAACACTTGGAGCCCGCCTAAAGAGAGAACATATCCCATTCCGTTTTAATTAAATAAATGGCAATTCATGGGGCTCTGGACAGAATGGGTCCTCCCATGACCTTAAAACAAATGACCTGCGGGAGAGGGACCGACTTTGCCATCAATCTTACAGGAAATGACGCGAGACTCCTCGGTTCCCCTTCGGAGGATGGGTAAATATGTGAGAAAAGCAACTAATAAACCATATAAAGGGTCTCCCCTTCATGAGTAGCCATACGCTATTGGACACAGATTTATTTATATTATTGGCCTTTTCTTCCGAGTATTTGAATAACTTGTGTGCAGATAGGGTGCATTGCAAACCAGGATTAAATGCATTCTTACTGGAGTTGCATGCCCTCGTTCTTCGCTTCATTTACGCCCTTAGGAAGACTCCAAATTACCCTCCCTCCTAATTCTGTTATTTCTCATGGGTTTATCTATTCCTGACCCTTCATATTCTGAATATCTTTATTTGAATAATATCATATGTTGGCAATTTATTAGACATTTAGGAATGTGCAAAGGTAAAGGAGAAATATTCGGATAATATAGGTATGTATTAGAAGTATCGTATTAAATACTTACTTGTAACGTATTACAGATATATTGAACTTGTATAAGTATATGTTGCCGAAAACAAGGATGATATGTACAGTGATCAGTATAATCAACTACTTAATTATTAATCTTGACCATTTTACTGATGGCAGAAATATTTTTTGTGATGCTTCCAATGCCCTTGTCTCTATTTATTATTTGGAGGAGCCGTTTACATTTAGAGTAAATAGACAATAAGTTAACCATTACCTATCTATTGGTATGTAGTAGTATATATTGTATATATATGTACATATGTACGAATATACAATATTGAATATTGGTTAACTGCTTACAAGTAGCATTTTGTTCATTTCTGCCTATACAAAAGAATAAAAAATCTACAAAAAGAAAAAGAAAAAGTTGTATACAAATAACGATATACCATATTGCAGAGATGTGGGACAAGGCGAAGAAACTTATAAAGTCGGTTATGCACCTTAATGCGTATGATTCCTTATGTCATTTGCTCATATCGTAATATCCTTGTACAATAGAAATCCTATCCTGTAGAAATTATTAAATTCCTCATTTTTCATAATAGTATATGATGGAAGTTTTTAAAATTCCTTAAATAATTCAATTTAATGATGATGAAAGAGTTTTAAGCTAATCCCAAGTCAATAATCTCTCTTGGAAAAAGTCTGTTCAATATCTTCCTGTAGACATTTAAATCCCTGCCAAGGGTTCCTCAAGCAAGAGCCTTAAAGGAGCCCTTTTTGGGTTTAAAAAGAAATTAGGAATGAGTCTGGTTGGTACAAATGGACTCGTATCAATATATTATCTGTAGGGTAGGTACTATATGTGCATTTTAAGTATGTCTGCCTTCTTTTCGTCATTCTGACAATCATTCAGAATGACATTTTCTAATGCCTCGGATTCATCCCAAGATTTGACCTCACAATCAGTCATTCCTTATGCCTTCTTCCGGTCGAATTACTCCCAAATTTTAAGTCCCTGTTATGTCCTATAATGCTATCGCCTTCAGCTGTCCCATCTCTTAATTGAGTTGCCAAATGCTCATGGGTTCATCTCGCCCACTTCCATCTGGTAGTACTATTAATATCAATATTAAATCGCTCAGAAAAGTTGGCAAATATTTTAATATCAGCAACAAATTAATTTATGCAAACTTACTGGGAGATAAAATTTATTTTTATGAAAATGTTTATTTAATAGTATAAGAGTGTATGAGTAATTATAATCAACACTTTGCTATCTGTATTTCGTATATTCGTACTTACATATATCTGTACTATATGCAATAGGATCCCATCTCTTTCTTGCCTACTAGTGTGTTCACAATTTGTTATGTAAACATGCATTGTATACGTATTTAAATGGGATAGTTAAATTATTAGCATAATAACCCTATACATAAGCTAGAGGAATGCGCCTTAATTCCCAAGCGAGTGCTTGTGTAAGGAGTTGTTGTGTAAACTTTGAGCGTCGACGAGTGATTATCATCCTGAGCATAAGTTTACCCATTTCCATTCCGATTTTTGAGTATGCAAGTATCGTGTTCAATTAACTAAACTTATCCTTAGAGTCTTATGGCCATATGTATATGTATATCGTAGTAATATTACATATTAAATATACGGCACGGCCTGTACTATTGATAGTAGGAAATTGTTGACAATCATCAACACCAGCTAATGATGACTACTACTCCATTCTCACGTTAAGTTCATTATCATCAGACATCCGAGACTAGGGAAGCGGGAAGAAAGGGGATATGGCAGTTATGCTTATGGAATGGGAAATTGCAAAATGCTCAAAAATTCTTAAATACTCAATTAAATTTAATAATATGAGAAGCTTTACATTCTTCACACAGTTAGTCGGAATTCTAGGAAATTTTATCCAATAAATACAAGAAGGCGAATCAGATTATAGGAGACAGAGAATGTTATTTTATACTTAGGATTAGTATATCTCATTTGGTTTAACGGGCGCAAGAAGTGGAAATAGATTGCAGACTTGACTCTAGGAGTGACCCCTGGTCCAGCGGCCAGCCTGCATATTTCCTAAGAATGAACAAAACTAGGCGGCAGCAGAAGAGTGACAAATGGTCGAGTTTGAATTAAGAAAGTACCACTCCCAATAACCTTTATGTCACCACTTTGAACAAATCATCAATTCTTCTCAGATTTCTCTCTGGGAAGTGTGCATTTTATACTGCACTGGAAGTAAATGAAATACATGTATTATGCTATATTGGATTGTCATTCCGTAAAAATGAGAAGGGGAAATGTAATATAGGAAATATATGGATTATAATAGTATTTGTGGCTGACATCACATGTGGTTCATCCATCAAGAAAAATCCTCATCTTTGAGCCTCTTCCAATTAAGGATGCTTCTTTTAACTATTTCTCTCTAGCTCATAAATGCTTTTAGAAAACAAGAGGCTAGGTTAGGGTTAAGAGAACTGAGGGCTTGAAGAGGAGGGCCAAAAAATGCCCTGCTTTTTTTTATAAAGTGTTTGTGATATTCAGAATTTTGGATAATACATATAATATTCTTTTTTAAATTAGAGAAGATTTGTAAAATCAAATTATATTTATTTTCAATGGAAATACTCTATTAATATATAGGGTTCCTACGAAATGAGTGCAAGAAGTGTTCAAGCAAAATAGCGAACAGACTTTTTGCGGCTTCCCTGGAAGGTATCCTATATTTTAGACAATCAGTGAGCAAATTGAAAATAAATGAAATTGAGTTTGACAAAAGGTGCACATATATGTAATACTAGTTTTGTAAAGGGGCTTGATTCTACATTAATACTATAGTATATTTGAACTCTATTTCAATTCTTCAACTATGTCTGTAGTACTTAGTAGTAGTACTACTACTACTACTATTATTGTAGATGCGATATTGTAAATACAACTTTATTTGCAAATTTGGAAAGATTAATTTACTTTATTTAGGTATTGTATTGTAATATGTGTTGACTGTTGAGCTATATAAGTCTCATTATTAGTGTGTAGGTTTTGAATGAATCTATGCTGTCTACTCCAACCATTGTAGAGTCAACTCTAATCTCTATGTATGTATAAATGAGTAGTCGGGGTATTTCACCGGTTCGCGCTTACCCTTGGTGCAAGGACAGTCGGGCATTAAACCGACAACCGATGACGACCCAATCAATATATTCGTGATAGATATGAATTGAAGGACAAGACATGCATTCTTATAATATGACACTTTAACTAGTTGCTCAATTGAGTAAATTCTTACGGGGACTCTTTTGTACGGGTTCAGCCCTCATGGACGATGTAAAAGCAAAGGACAAACGAGACTTACCTGTAAAAGAAATTCAAATAAACATGGATTAGTAAACTTTCATTGAAAATACATTTAATAGCAGTATTCAGCATAAACATAAATTGCAATAAATTATTAAAGCATTTCCTCCTATTAAACAAACATAATTTTATACAAAAGGTAGGTCTACATTTACAAATGCATAAAGTAGAGAGATATAATTTTTTTTTGCGATAGTACAAATTTGTATATGTACTTAGGATATATTGTACCTACAATTTTTTACTCATTAAATGTTTAAAATGTAGGAGAATAGATGATAATTAAGTATAGTACTGATGTATTATATACGAGTACATAGCTACTACATTATACATACTTTACACTATGAAATTTCTAAAAGATGCAAAATAATTCTCTTAACCGGAAGCGGATAAAATGGCATATGAATAAAATCACACAACTATTACGTTACAAACATGCACAGAGTATCTGTGTATATCAGAATAAGTATATTGGCTAGTGGGAGAGAGAAAGATTGACGTCAAGCCTGCCAGTTTATAAACCAACTTTCCCGGCTTTTTTTCTTGGTTTCTCTCTGAAGACCATTGCTTTTCCTAGACATATTATTGTATTGTACTTGATCACAACTAATATCATACATACAGATATAATCTCAATACTAGCTATATCAAGTATCATCTGTACCTTTCTATTTTAACACAGCTACATACATATATATTACACGAGATTCTGGTATTACTAATGTGAGTAAAATAAAAGACTTTCTCCGCTACTCATAAGCATCTATCTCAAAAGCAAGGCATAATTCGATGATTTTATGAAAAAAAAATTGCATATAAGGTAATAAAATCTAATAAAATGTAGCGACAAGAACAGCATCAGTAAATCAAAAGCTTCAAAAATTTTACAAAATTTTAATTAGGGAATAAATTCACCATCTAAAATTTGGGAACTCAAATTCCCATTTGATTCTTTACATAGGGAACTCAAATCTTAAAACTGTGATTTTGAAATTTTTACTCAAAATTTAAAAAAAAAGCCAAAAAGTTGTCGATACCTCATAGTAAGGTATTTCAAACAACCTTCGCATTTTAACTTGCTCAAAAGTTTACAAGATAGATTATTAATTCTTAATTTGATTGAAGATTTCAATTTAAAGTCAAATTATATGAAAATCAATGAAAATATTAGTATTACAATACGTTACTTTTACTTCAAATCTGCATTGTATAGCATGTTCTTTGAGGCTATGATGCCTTTATCTGCTAATTTGCAAACTTTTCTAAATCTCTAATCCAATTTCTTGGGAGTTGAGGCATTTCCTAGAATAATGCATACTAATGGGGAAATCCATCCACTTTGTGCATTTCTCGTTCATTACGACCCATTCTTTATCGCACTTGTTTGCAAGCTAAACACCGTTTGCGAATTCAGTAAATAGAAATTGGCAAATTTCTAATCCCGCTAATTCAATGAAAGACTTACTCGTATACTTCGATACATACGAGTATACGGATACTGGCATGTACTCTTCTTCCTTTATACTAGTACTTTTTTACCTACCTATCCACATACCTTTCCCGTTGTCTCTCGACTCTCTTTTCCCTGACATTGGCTCTATATTTGTAGATGGAGAGCAACCAGAACAGGAGGAGGAAGTATGGGTAGGCTGATGGGTGATGGAGCAATTTGCGTCAGAGAAAGCTCTCCTTTGCCAAGGATACGAGTTCATTATAACTCGTAGTATAACTCTCCAGACCTATCACTCTCATCACTCAACACACGATCCGTTTTTTCATACTCTTCTCAAAACACCCCGAATAGGATCTCATATCCTAGTATTATGTAAATCCTTATAGTTATTGATAGTCCCCAATTAGAATTATTAAAATATGGTACAATATACGATATGTATTACAAAAATAAATCTTTTAAAATCATTGTAAATGCAGCTCTTAATCCTTAATGAAACTCCTGGACGGACTATACAGTTATGTTTATAACTTTATATGTCTATTAATATGTTAGGATAATAAGATCTTTATTTACAAGTTCGAAATATTACATTCAAATACTTACTACAATACTTCAAAATTATGAATAAAATATGCGAATCTTCATGTAAAAAATAAATTCCACCAGAAACAAAAGACTTTTCAATTTTTAAGGAGAATTTATTTACATAAGCCAGGATTGAACTTATCTTGAACTTGTCTCCTCTTGTTCAGTCTATTTTTATACAGTTAACTTCAGATTCAATATGAGTTTAGGATTCCCGCTGACTCCATGCTGTCTAATAGAACTTGGATAATGAAAGCATGTCAAAATATCTGTAGTACATCAAAGATCTAGGATAGAGTGAGAGTCGACATACTCAGCTCTGCGTTTAAATATAGNGCATGTCAAAATATCTGTAGTACATCAAAGATCTAGGATAGAGTGAGAGTCGACATACTCTGCTCTGCGTTTAAATATAGCAAAATACCTAGAAACCCCATTACATTATCTACCTCAAGTCTAATTACACAACATGGCACACAATTGAAGATTCTCTGGAATTGTTTTCTGCTCTCTGATTTGTACGGATAGGAGAAATCTCAACATGAAATAAAATGAGTGGGATTTTATATCACTTGATTTTGAATCCCTTTTTAACGTAGCTTGTAGTAGTAGTAGTAGAATTAAAATCAAATTTACCTTTGACTATCCAATTTAATTGCAACTCACAAGACTTGCAGCTGCATAGACAATTAAGATTTGTTCAAATGCAAGCTCACTTAAATGTGTAGGTACATACTACATACCTAAGATATACCTAATGAAAAGAATAAAGATGCATCATGGCTCAACTCTGTATTATTCTGGAGAAAAAAATGGTCATTCCCTAGAAGGAGGGGGTGGTAACTTAGTAGATGAGAAGGGCTTATTAAGCAATCGGAAAGGATGCATCATGGACCGAAACCTTTGAAGCCATTCGGAGACTTAAGTTGACGATAGAAAG
>JAAZTK010002085.1:0-12043 GCA_036507255.1 Megalothorax incertus
TTTTGACGCTGTATTTTTTGTAAATGGACAAAAACCACCATTTGAGAAAGTGATATCAGACTGGGAAGACATCATCAGCCTGGGAATGCCAGGGTTGACTGTCCTCAAAACGACAAGGCATTATTATCCCTTGATTCATGAATCATATTCATGAATCCAAAAAACGATTAATCTGAATTCTCTTTAACAGGTACTCTTTAAAATTAAAATATGGAGATATTGGGGTTGACATTCTTCCGGCTATCTATTTCCCATCTTTAAATGCTGAATGGGATGTTGCTGCATCGGATCAAGCGTATCAAGTGTTTCAAAAGCTCAGAAATGCTTCAGGGGAGATACATGCTTGGAGCCCTGCATTAGCGGAAACAAATGTCAAGTTTATGAGAAAACAATCTGGTTTTGTCAATGAATTGGCTCGTCTCTGCAAATATTGGAACAGTACATTGTATTTTGGAGCTGACCATTATATCTCAGGGAAATCTGCCATCATTGAAGCATTAGCCGTTCGAGCGGGACTCAAAGAAGAATGGAATTTGGGAGAGAATAAGATATTGCGAGCCTTTCGAAGATTCTTGACTTATGTCCAACAGATGAACAACCACTATTTGCGAATCGAGTTTGATTTCAATCCTCTTGAGGACTGCTCAGATCGAAGCAAAAGAAGAAAGCAGATGCCAGCTTTGAGAGGCAGGGAGGGAAGAGCGTTTCTGAGGGATGCTGCCAACCCCTTTCTTAATTTGATGGATAATCTGAGCGATGATGATATTGCAATGTTCAAGAGATTTGCGTGTAAGACTCAAAGCTGCCTTGATAAATGTTTAAATGCTGGGTTTGTAAAATATTATTGATTTAATCAATTTATCAATATTTGCATTTAATCTTATCATATTTACACCACTTTCAGGTGTATCGAGACTGCTGGGGGAAACCTGTACTTTCCATTGGAAAAGATCTTTGCACCTCAACCTCTTATACTTCCATACCCGGGAGGTATCAGGGCGAAGAATGTGTCCTGGTGCAAGTCTTCAGGTATAGCCAATCGTAGGGAGGTCAATCCATCAATGATTATCCGAATTAAGGATTCTAAGTACACTCGAGCCAGGAGAGCTTTTGCTGAAAGTGTTAAACGTTATTTGACTGTTGGGGTGGCATCTTTTGTTGGAGGAAACCCTGATAGTGATGTTACAGTCGAAAGAATGGATGATCATATTGGCAAGTTTATTAACAAGCATGTTCGTAATAGATTTCAAGCAACTAGGATCCCAACAAATGTTTGCCATAAGGATTACGATGTCACTTTTGTTATTCCGTACAAGATTCAAGGAGGTAAGAAACGCTGGGTAATGGTCAGCATCTCATGGAATTAAATACAAACACAAATCAAACATATTGTAAATAGTTTCTACTAATTGTTTTATTCTCTTATAACTTTTTTAATGACAAGTATTGTAATACTAATTACATACATATCCTTTCTAATTACTCTTTGATTTGTTTTTAATAAACTTCCTTTATTGAGATTAAAAGAAATTAATGACTATTGATTAAGGACAGGATCGATCAAGAAATCATCAAGATATTTGGTAACGTTACATGGTAAAGACTTTGAAAAAATCAGCTCATATTGGCTAGGAAGATGTAATTGATTCCCTTCGAGTCCTTACCTAAACCTCGATAAATGTTGGATTTAAAATTTAAATACAATACATCTTAGGTTTCAGTTTACTAAAAGGCCGATCATCATATAATACCTCAATCTGGACTCCACTCTTGTTACGCTTAGCTTCGAATCTTCCAATTTCTTCTCAATGGATGCCTTAAATTTGGAACCATCATTGGAAGTTATTGAAAGATTTGAGCATAATGAAATCCACTTGGGGTTCCCACAACTTTGACGTCATTTCAACTCGGACATGATCAAGCTAATTTTGATTTTTTTTTTCTCAGATTGAACTTTAGTTTTATTCTGCTAGATCATGAGAATATGATTTACCTTCACTTCATCTAGCGCCAATTTGATCTTGATTTTCAAATGATCACTGGTACCAAGAGGAATTGAAGGTGCTTCATTCGATCAAAACTTGAGAAGTATACTTGACGAAACAGCTTGGTCTTTCTATTCATACCTGATTTCAGTAAATGCTCTTTTAAATCAAGCATGCTGTGTTAGGTGTGAGTAGAAATTCCTTGACATGCCACCAATCAACATATCTGCTAGACTGCTCCAGTAATTTTCAATTAAACCTGATTCACTTATGAATGCCAATTTTGGAATCATTAATTTTGATTAAGTTTGATTTAAAATTTTTAAACGGATTCGAGCATGAATGTAGTGAGTTCCCTGAAGGTTTCATTGCAACAGCTATTTATTATTGTACAATCTAGTTGAACTGGGTTAGGGGTTGATAATTTATAAAAGTTTGTTTCATTTTCCAATTAAATAATTAAATAACCCCCCATTTGAAATTCAAATTTTGAATACACCTTTTTGATATTGTTATCATATTATTTTATTTTACAGTTCATTCTTTTAAAATTCTAAATGCATTTTAATGAAAAATAGTATAGTAATAGTATGTTATATTTAGCAGGTTTTGTTAATAAATTAATAATTATTTGATTTGACCCAATCAGCTGACACCGCAACAGCCTCGCATTTTTTCATGTCACTTTCCGAGTCATCACTTTCCTCCTCCTCTTTTAATCTTCTCCGCTTTCTTTTTAATTTTAGCCTCTTTGATTTTAACCCATTTGAGGGACACTGTTGTTTTAAATCTTGAGCTGTAATGGGATCTTTTGAACTACTTAATAAATAAATCCCTGCTGATGTTTCTTCTTTATCGGGGTTTGGGGTAGGTTCTGAAGGAAGCTTTTTCTTTTTGATTTTGATTCGCCTATAATAATATAAATAAGTAATATATGTCAAATCGGATATTAGAATTACTTTAAATATGCACATTAGTCATTACTATTAGTATTACTTATCTATTGTTTCAGCTAGTTTTTTTGCAATGAATTTTTGAGTTCCTTCGGATATACGAAACCCAACACGAGAGTCCATTTCAAAGGCTTCTTCCTCCTTCTCTTTCTTTCGGTTAGATTTAAGGGTCCTTTCCTCATCTTTACCTGTAATTATTAATTATTTTATTAGATCATTTTCTTTAAATTTAATAAATCGACCAGTCCACGGCAGACTTACTGGATGAATTAGTGTTGGAATTTATTTTAAATGTAGGGTCGACCGCAGCAGCCAGTCTCCGTCTTAAATCCTCATCATCTGAGCCTGAATCCGAGCTTGACATCCTATAATTTAAAAGCATAATTAATTAATTTTTTAATTAGCCAATCTTAGGATTAATCCTAAGTAGGACAAAAATAAAACACATGCAAAATTGAAATGGTCTGGAGACAATTTTTAATACAACATAATTTATGCATTTATTGTACTAGAGATTCGGATCATAATTACCTTTATTGGGTTCTTAAAAGTGCTTCATTCGGTCACATGATTAAAATGTATGCCTTCGATCTAATTAACATTAATTAATTAAAATTGCTTTGAAAAATTACAAAATTATTGTGCAAGATTTTTAAAAAACAAATTCGCTCTCATTTGGACATGATTTATCCTTACATTTCAAACCGGTCAAAGTTTTTTTTAGAAATTTAATTTAATTTTTACTATATTTATTAGCTAATTAGCCTCAAAATGGTCCTAATTAAGTCTATTTTAAGTAAATTGAGTTCTACTCCTCTTCACAATAGCATATTAAGCTTGGTTCTATCTCGGAATTCTTCATTTTTCTCCTCTTCAAAAAATCCATTATTTTTGACCCATCAAAATGTTAATAATTTCAATTCCCCCAATCCGTGGCAGCCTTCAAGAGGATTTGGACTCACAGGGGCCCTTCTACGTGCTCGTAAGGGTACCCGTGAACGAAAAGAAAAGATCAAAAAGAAGATTAAAGCAGCTAAATTGGCTCAACAAGGTCAAGAAGTCAAATTAAGTTTTATCGAGAGGAAAAAGAAGGAACAAATGGCAGGGTATGACCTCCTCCTCCTTTTTATAGTTGTCACTTTTTTAATTTAATTATCTAATTTCAATATTTACAGAGAGATGTATATTAAACAGCGACCATTTGATGATACGCTTTTCCCTGAACCTATTGATGATGTATTCTACCACAATCGCTTCAAAGGGGTCAAATGGCCATTTGGTGTAGCCCTTGAAAACCACCGGGAAATCCATCATGAGACTGCATACAATAGACCCAAGGCTGTCATATACCTTCGGATTAATATTGATATGACCTATCCCAATCGGCCAAACAAGTACTTTTAAATATTTTTCCTTTTTTGAACTATTAAAATCAATTGGAGGTTTTATTTATGACAGGTTTAATGACCCTTGGAAAGCTATTGTTGAAATGAAGAAGCCCTTTCTCCTTGAGGGGATGAAGCGGCCTACTATCCTAGCCTTTTGTCCATCGTCTATTCAGGGGTTGGAGCTGGTTAAAGAATGTACAGATGTGGGGGCTGAACTGGCAGGAAGTACCGAGATGATTAGAATGATTCAAGTGAGACTTTATAGACATTGGACATATATTAATTTGATTTCAATTATAATATTTAAAATTACAGGAAGGGAACATTAATGCGAATGAGTATGAGATCGTAGTAGCACATCCCCTCGTGGTAAATGAATTGACTGCGATTCGAGGGCTTCTCAAAGGGAAATTCCCCAACACTAGGACGAGGACAATTAATGTGGATGTACCATCCATGGTCAAACGATTCAAGGGTGGGATCAAATATATTACTACCCGGAGTCTCAATGAGCCTGACTTTGCCTTTGTGCGTACACCAATTGGAACGGTAAAATATAATTTTGAATTTTAAAAACAACACCTACTTGTCAATTTTATTTTTTAAAAAAAAGCTTGATATGGACTCGGAAGACCTTGAGGGCAATTTCCAAGCATTTGTTCATGATGTCCTTGACCGTAAACTTCAAGGGAAGGATCCTCACGAGTATATTGTCTCATGTGTCCTCGAAACTGACTTTTCAATGGAGAAAATGTCTGTGGATATTAACCAAGTCATTAAGGATAATCAGGAGAGGGGTCCACCCAAGCAGGAGATTGACCTGGACCTGGGTGGTAGGAAGAGGAAGAAGATCAAGAAGGGTTCAGCAGAAGCGGCTGAAGCAGTTGCAGCTTCCGGTTGAGAATTTCTGAGTCAATAAAATTAGGATTTTGCATTTAAAATACCTACTTGTTAATTAATATACAGTTTTATAATTGATAAATAAATACATTTACATAATAATTCAATGTCTCTTTTAATTAATATAATTAATTATTAAATTAATCAAGTTATTTGTATATATCGAATTAATGTTGAGACGTGATTATATTTGATTATATTGTATTATACGCAATAGTCTACCTACTTTTTGCACGAAAAAAGCACGAGTTTGAAACATTTTAAAAAATGTGGATCAATTTTTACGAGTTTTTGTGATTTTGTGCCATTAATTTACTAATAGTAATTAAACTTAACAAATGTTAATAAGAGTCTAAGGAACCTCCGGAGGACAATGGAGCCCGGAAGTGGAATAATCCAGCGACTTCAGCTACCTATTAAAAGCATTTTTAAAAATCAAAGGGTATTTTAAATTTTAAAATGTTTTACAATTTGCATTTAATTATGTGCTAATTTATCTAATTCTTTTCAAATACAGTTTGCCCTTTTGGCTTCAATATCAATCGGCCTAGCCATTGTAGGTCTCCTCTCAAAATATCTCAAGAGGACAAAGAGCAACAATTCACTGTCAAAGGCTCTCGCCGCTGCTGAAGGTTTCAAAGACACAGTCCCACATTCTAACCGTAAGAAAAACCCTTTCCTTCGTCATGGGAGACGTCCATCGGATGTCAGCAGGTCAACCATATCAGAGTCTACCATTGTGGACTCTCCTCGTCACTCTCACGCTGGATACCTCTATCGTATCGACTCAACTACGTCCCCAGAAGCTAAAAATTCAACAATGGTGGCATATTCTATCCCATCCCTTGAGCAAAGTCAGCTCTCTTGCACTCAGCTTGGTCTATTGGGTGAGTTTAATTAA
The DNA here is from genome assembly GCA_036507255.1 of Megalothorax incertus. NCBI lineage: Eukaryota > Metazoa > Arthropoda > Collembola > Neelipleona > Neelidae > Megalothorax > Megalothorax incertus. The sequence continues at coordinate 6,128 of JAAZTK010002085.1, forward strand.
TTTATAATTAATTAAAAAAACTACTTTATTATTCATTGTCCACCCTTCCTTTGAATAAGGTGCCGAGTCAATGGATAAAGCCATCAGATGCTGGGAAGAGTCTTTATTAATGCTAAAATCCGAGGATGCACTACCCGAAGATGAACAGTCGGAAAGAACTGTAAAAAACATTGAAAAAAATCTTAGAATCTGCATATTCCCTGCAAATGTTGACTGAAGAACTTTTTCTTCATGATGTAAGTCGTGCATGGCTAAAATTTTAAGCAGTTTAATACATAATATGATATTTTTTTCCGCCCAGAATTCTGTATTATATGACGATGAAGGGAGGGAGGGTTCCCTACGGCTAAGAAGTCTCTCTTCAGCATCTGTAGAGTCATATGCATCCGCTGAAGATTGGCTTTCTGATGACGACGAGATCCGGCAAAGTCTAGAGAATATTTATTTCCAAGATTCAGAAGGGAATCTAGAGACTTTTCCACTTTATGATACTGCTCTAAAGCTGGTAAGTATCTAGATTAATTTTAAATGAAGATTTATTTTAATTTTAACATGTTTATTATCGTACATAGGTTGACATTGGGACTGTACCATATCGGACTCTAAAAACAGAAATGGTTGGTGTCTCAGATGATCGTGAATATTTAGCAAAGCTACACTGCCTTCGTGGTGCATTTTCACGCATCATGAATGACCAGGCCAAGAGGGATTGGATCACCGTCAATGGGAGACAAGTATTGAGCGATATCCTAGTAAGGGCAGATCGTGATCCAAGAGATTTCCAGCTTTCCTTTGACACGTTTGTGAATTGGAGTCAGGAAGGGGGGAGTTGGGCCCTTATTGAAGCGGAATTAAAAGACAGAGGATTACGTGCTCTTACATTCTATGACATTGTCATTGATTTTATATTTCTTGACGCTTTTGAGGACCTTGAAGCACCACCAGCCTCTGTACTGGCTGTAACACGGAATCGATGGCTCACAAATAACTTTAAGGTGGGCCTTTATTTGAATTAATGGGAATTTTGTAATTACATTGTTGAATTGTTCAATTTTAAAGGAAACTGCGCTTGGAACAGCCGTTTGGAGTGTACTAAAAACTAAAAGGAGATGGTTGAAATACCCTGATGGATTCATGTCCCATTTCTACGATCTAAGGTTTGTTTTTTAATGGATTTTGAGGTTTTTTTTTTTAAAAAAAGAACTTTTTTTATTTCAGCGAACATATAATGATTTAAAGGAAACTGCGCTTGGAACAGCCGTTTGGAGTGTACTAAAAACTAAAAGGAGATGGTTGAAATACCCTGATGGATTCATGTCCCATTTCTACGATCTAAGGTTCGTTTTTTATTGGATTTTGAGGTTTTTTTTAAATAAGGATTTTTATTTCAGCGAACATATAATGCCTTCACTTGCTTGGGGGTTTCTCGGTCCTCCAACCGAGCTCCAAGATCTTTGTACCTTTTTTAAGGTGAGGTTAATAAATGCATTGCATATGAGCTTTAATTTCTTGCCCGCTAAAAGTGAATTAACAATTAATAATTATTATTTTTCAGGAAAAGTTTTTGGAATTCCTTCAGCTCATCTTCTCTTTTGACAAAGTGCGTTACACATCCCTGGATGACCTTGTGGTGGATATAATTGGAAGGATGGAAGAAATGTACAGTCTCGTATCGGAAAAATTAAATGCGACGGCCAATGGGATTGAAAATGGATTAGAGGATGAGGCAGAGGATTTTTGACATCTATTTCTCACACAGTTTGACTCTGCTGGTAGTAATTCCGAGGACTAGCTCTGATATTAAATTATTAAATGTGTAGTAGTATCTACTTGCAATGTTACAAGTGTTTAAAAAATAAATTTAATTACCCTATATAATACAATATTAAATATTAATGCAATATACTCTATCATGATTCCATTATTTAATCGTGCGTAATAAATTAATAATAAATCAATATCAGCTTATTGAAGCGCAAAATCCACATGTTTTAATTCGAAATTAATTGTAAAAAAGGTTTAAAAAGTCCCCCAGCCTCAGCAATGTCCTTCCTTTTCAATCCTACTATTCGCATGCCCTGCAAAATTAGTATCGAGCCGTGTATTTTGTCCCCCACAGGCTTCTTGCATGCAATCCAAATGACATTTGAATACAGAATGTCCCGAACGAAGGCAGAATATTGGTTCAACACGAGCAGATCGACTGAAATTGTTTAATTTTAATTTTATAATTTTATTACAATTATCATTTTATACCATAGGCTGAATGTTTTGCAATTATCCCATTCCTTTGCCTTGCATTTTTTCCCAAATACATCTTTGGCGCCTTTGTCATCCTCAAAATCAAAATCCGAAGCGTTGAAATCTGGTACTTTTTTAGCTGGTGGCCTTCTTGATGACCCTTGACCAATTGACCTTGCCCCATTCCTTTCCCCAGGCTCGAGTTCAGTATCATTCTTGGAAATGTCATCACCAGGAAAGGATACTTCCTCCATTGTTGTTGTTGGAGTAGCTAGTGTAGTTGTAGATGGTGGTGTAGGGATTTCTGTCGTAGTTTGTTCTGTTGTTGGAGGAGGAGGAGGAGATGGCGTTGTCTCTTTGATGCCTGTGATTTCAAGATTAATTGTTGAGGAATTTGAAGAATTCGACCCAAAACCCGTTCCGGAAGTTGAAGAACCTGAGGTTGAGCTTCCGGATGAAGATGAATTGTCACCTCCTGATGACCCTGAAGAGGATGACCCTGTAGATGATCCGGAGGAGGAGGAGCCCGAAGATGAGGATGCAGCGTTGTTTCCACCGAGGTTTGGTCGAATCTATTCTTGTAATTGTCTCTGTCTTTGTTATATTAGAAATTGAGCTAGAACTTCCGGTTGATTCTCTAGGGTTAGGAGGCAGAATAGTAGTATTTAATGCGTATTCTATTGTGATTGTACGTGGTGGCTGAGTTGGACCGTGTGTTGTGTGAGGTGGCTTTGTTGGAGCCTGGGTTGTTGTAGATGGTGTCGTTGGAATCTCTGTGGTAGTAGATGGCGTTGTTGGAATCTCTGTGGTAGTAGATGGCGTTGTTGGAGGCTCTGTGGTAGTAGATGGCGTTGTTGGGGCTTGTGTCGTTGTAGTTGTCGTTGTTGGAGCTTCGGTTGTTGTCGTCGTCGTCGTTGTAAATTCTAAAATGTACAGAGTCCGAGGTAAAACTAAATTAAGGCTAACGCTAGTTAATTAAGGCCAAATAAACCAACTCGGATCCTTTTAAATGAAAAGAAACAATGCTAAATTGAAAACAAAGAACAAAAAGAAACGTTTTTCAACAATACGACTTTTATTGTTCTCAACAACATTGGACAACAATTGAGTCCGAGTGGATTAATTTAGCCTCTAGATATGCTACGAGCTCCGTTGTTACCAGTTGTTGTCGGAGGTGGAGGGGGAATTGTTGGCGGCTCTGTCGTCGTCGTTGTTGTTGTTGTCGTCGTCGGAGCTTCTGTTGTTGTCGTTGTTGTTGTGGAGGGTTCGAATATTATAGGGGCAGCCGAAGAAAGTGTCATAGGCTTTTGAGTAGTGACTTCCTTGGCACTTGAGGTCATGAGCTCTTTCTCGCTTGTCTTCTCCACTACCATCTTGCCATCAGCTCCAAGAACCATGTGTGTTTTATTTGTTGTGGTCAGTCTACGATATTATATACGATATTATTCTAAAATAATCTGTTTTTTATCAATTAAATAAAATTTACCTTTCAACATCCGCCTTGAATTTGTCCAGTTTAGAAACGGATGTGAAAAAAGATGTGGACTTCGACTCGACTTTGGCGTTGGTCGGTGGAGCACCCCAGCCCCGAGGAGGAGCTGCCATCGCAGCAATTGGCAATGGAGCTGCCCACGGATTTCCTGGGCTAGCATATTCGTTCATAATGATGGCAACTGGGTTAACATCTGCTTCAGATTCTTGTGGTTCAGGATCAGAAGCTGGCGGTTCTGACCATCCGGATGGGGCCGGCGCTATCGTCGTTTCTGCAACTTTTTTATTTTGCGGATGTGACCATCCGTTCCTTTGAGAATGTTGTGGAGGATTGTTATTGATGGTAATAGTTGCTGCCTTGTTAGGTTTAGGTGGAGGAGGACGAAATGTTGGAGGAGGAGGATTCCATCCATTATTAGCAGACTCGTCGGGTTCGTCAAAGCCCTCTTGAGGAGGAGGAGGAGGTTGATCCTCCTCAGGTTCTGGTGCTTCAGGTTGTTGAGGTTGCTGTTGTTGCCCAAACCACATTGGTGGACCCATTGGTGGGGGCATTGGAGGCATTCCAAATCCTGAAGGACCAAAAGGCCATTGTCCACCACTACCCCCCATCCAAGGGATTTGTTGTGGCTGTTGTTGTTGCTGCCAGCCGTTATTTTTCTTTGGGGGATTTCCCCAAGAGGAGGAAGAGATGGTACTCTTGCGGAAGGAGGTTGCCTTTGAGGTACCTTGTGGCTTCGGATTTGCCCATTGTCCATCCGTGTCCAGTGGACAAATGAAAAGGACAGTGACGAGGGCTATGACGCCTATCGAAATGGACATTGTGATGAAATATTGCCAACAATTAAATAATAGATGAAAAAAGGCTATTCTCTATTGAAAAATTTATTCTTAAAATGAAAAGTTTAGATTCCTCCAGTTAGAACTTTGTTTTGGCATTCGGGACAACCTCCAAGGTCAACTCCATTGTCCATTGTCTTTTTTTCAATATGGAATTTTGTTAAATTATTAATAAACCCCGTTTTAATTTTTTTTTATTTAGACATCGACTTCATTTTTGTACATGATTAAGAATTAAAATATCACTTTTGAGAAGCGGATTGTATTGGAATCTCAATGAAAGGCATTGTTGTAGTTGATTCTTCTATTACTTGTATAGATGGCGGACCTTCTGATGTCAAAGTTTGATCACTAGCATAAGATACCGACGTCTGTTCCGTTATAACGGAAGCATCTAATGATATTGAACCATCTGATACAGGTGTTGTAGCCTCTGCATCTGATATTGGAGTTGGTGTTGTAGATGAATCAATCTCATTTTGACCCCTGACCCTATCAACAAGCTTTTCCTCCTTCCATGTCTCAACCTGTGTCCTCGTCACCCGCCCATCATCACCCAACATAATAGTGCTAGTATTTTCATTTTTTCCATCAGTTTGGCGGGTTGTAAAGGTTTTAATGATGGCCCCTGATTTGGCCATTTCAGAAAAACCTGGCCAATCTAGAAACATTTTATGGGATTTGTCAATAGAACCGATGTCATCGCCAAAGCCTGATGGGAGCATTGAGTCCCCTTCATTCGTAAGAAGTTTTTGAAGAAAAATATCTGATCCCAAAAATTCCGATGTATTTCTAGTGACGAGATCAGCCATACTTGCGCCACCCATCCCTGCCATTGATTCATCCTCTTCCTCTTCTGTAGGTGAGACTACAATGTCAGGAGTAGATGTAGTGGCATCCGGTGATCCAATTTGAGTTATTTGCGTTATTTTAACATTAGGACTAGCTCCCATTTTTGTAAGAAGGTTAGGATCCGCAACCCCTAGGTATTTCTTCATATCCTCCGCTTTAGGCCTACCTGTGACGAGTGTCTTTTGCCCATCAGGAGATGTATATACTGTAAAGGGGATCTGTATATTTACATAAATGGGATTAATTAAGAAATATATATTATTGAATTATGTAAAACCTCATATGAAAATCCTCGATACCATGAAGTGTTTGTAGAACCGGAGGAATCATTGCTGACCTGGGGCCAAGGAAGAGAGTTCGCCATAGCTGAAGCCTTTTGAATCGTAGCCCTTTGAATACCTTCACCTTTTCCAGGGCCATGTGTAACTGAAAATGTTTTGGAACCACCTCCATTCCTTTTGAGGAGCGTGAAAAATTTGTCAAAGTCCAGAGGAA
>JAAZTK010002086.1:0-12042 GCA_036507255.1 Megalothorax incertus
GGCTCTTTCGCCTTCCTGCAATTTCCAATGATTTGGCTGCATAATCTTCAATAGGTGATTCCAGACGATGAGAAAGCTGTCGATGAAATGATTGTAGACGTGTTGGTACAGTTGGGAGTGTAGTTTGTCTCAAGACCTTTGAAAATATTATAAGAGGGATTTAAAATTTTTGAGTGGGAAACTTCTAGGAAAAAAATCACCTAGTAGTTTCAAACTACTACGGATATACTACTATAGTACAGCTAATTTGCATGAGTTGCATTAAGAGTTTATAAAAGTATCAAGCTTTCTTTTTTAGCTAAGGGAGAAAAAGTTGTCGGAATTGCCAACTTTGGTAAAGTGCTTTTTTCCAAGATTTACTTATTTCCTTTCCCATAAAATCTCAAATGTGCATTTTCCTAGACCACCTTTTTCAAGTATTTTGTCCATTTAGAAGATTTCCATCTGAATTGGCCTTATATTATAGTATTATATACTTTGTATATACTCGTACTGTTTTGAATTCCATCATCGATTTATAAACAAACTTCAACTAGACTCAAACTTCACATCCATGATTCAACTTTAAAGATTATTCCGTCTGGGCGAAAGAGCTAGACCGCTTTACTGATAAAATCTTCTCCTTTCAATGAATATAAATGTTAGGAACTTATCATCAATTGCTCCAATGCACAATAAACGCCAAGAGAGTGAGATAGCGTTCTGGAATTAAAATGTGTAAATGCTAATCAACTAATGTATTCCATGAAATACCCCCTCCTTGAAGAAAGCCTCATGGAGTTCAATTTATTTGAAAATTGCACAAGCGTAAAATACTAATTATAGATAACTCAACTTGGGTCTTGTGAGACTTGTTTTTCATATTTTACCCTAGAAAGCTTCATTAAGTTTCCTGATTAGTTTCTACTAATTTGTATAGGGGAATTTACTTATTGCTTCAATATTATATTTTACATATAATATATGTGGATTTGATATTTTAATAGATTAAACTTTTAACACACAAAAATAATATCTCATACCTTTTTATTCTCCTTAACTTCCTGTACATATTCTGAGGATATATCAGGAAGTGAATTGCTGATCCTGATAGCCTTTGAAGATGCCGAATCCTCTTCATCTTTATGGAATCGATGATAACGAGATGTCCTCCAAGCAGAATAGCATCTCATTGCAGCTAATTTGAATACAAGAAATATATCGTACTTAGGATTAATCCATTTCTTGTGGAACAGGGTTTTACCTGTTGCTAAAATAGCCACAACCACCAGACAGCCTGTAGTCACCCCAAAAAGTAGGTAATTCATATTGTAAAATCCTCCAGTACCACCAGGGCCTCCTCCTCCTCCTCCAGTCCCGCCTACCCCTGGGGATTCTTCCGAAAAGGAATCTCGATGACCTCCTGTTCAAATTATCAGTTTGAATCCTTCAAAATTTTCTATTATATTTATACAACAAATAAGCTTGTTATTTATTTGCACATTCAATATATTATCTATTGTACACAATATGTAATGAGGCGGAAATTATATGCATATATGGTAATACAACTATATATCCTTAGCTGAACTTGAAATAATTTGATGATCTGATAAACTTTCCAAAGATGACGGAGTTTTATATTATAATGGCCAAGTTTACTTTTTGGAATAATGAGATTGCATATGAAATGGAATTTCATTTAATATGGAGGTATAGTATAGTATTAGGGCAAATATTTCATCTAGCTAAATTTTCGAAAATTCCACAATAAATTATACCCATATAGATGCTACGACATAAGTATTATGATTTTATGCACGATAATAGAAAGTACGTATTTAATATACATTGTATACCTACGCATATTATACAATACAAGTACCTATATATTGATGTTAGTTTAATCATCCTACCGTAAGTTCTTGGATTATACTTTGTAGATTTAACTTTAGTTCAATATTTTTATCATAATTTACATTAAAATACAATCTATCTCATTAAATACTACAGAATACAAAATGTGTGATATAATCATATATCATACCTACATATCTCAAGATAAAAAGATATTTTACCATAATTTTATCGTAACTTTGTACTATGTACTACATGTAAGATCATTATTCATTGAATCATTAATCATACCTAATACTTAATTTACATTCTCATAAAAATCGTCAAATTATACTTGAATATTATAGGGTAGTATAAAATTGTATTATTTTTAAAATATTATATCTATCGTAAAAAAAAGTATATGCCGATTCTCTTCACTGGTTATAATAGGGAAGAAATTGAAGCTTTAATTTAATTCAAAATTTTACACTACAGTAACTGTAAATCCAACTTTGGATCAGATTGAAGGGAAATTCGGGGAATTTCGAGTTATGTAGAAAATGTGTAAAAGTAGATATAGTAGATATTAAATTCTATTGTGGAAATACGCAGTTTAATGTGATTGAATGTTTTTGGTAAATTTCTGTTTTGGGAATGCTTGGTTCCATTTCATTTATCACATGAGAAATGTAAATATCCCGGAATGTATGCAATATGTGCACTATATGCGTAACATAACGTCAAAATTACTCTAAAATATCTGTACGTTTTGGGGCTATTCAGTTGAATCCGCGCATTTTTTATGCATAAGCAAACTGTCCATTAATTACAAACCAATAATAATTAATCAGCCAAACTTTTTTTCCCACTTCCTATGACATTTTACCATCTTATGAGAGGCTTTTCGGTTCCCATTTTGAAGGAGGTCACGAGCTATGACCCCAAGAAACCTGCAAGGTCAGAATTGACTACCCTTNGCAATTAATTATATACTGATAATAATTAATGAGTAAAACTTTTTTCCCCTCTTCCTATAATATCTTTCCATCATATTAGATGCTTTTTGATCCTCCTATTGAAGAAGGTCACGAGCTATGACCCCAAGAAACCCGCAAGGTCAGGATTGGCTACCCTTATTTTGAGGGGCTCTTCCCCTCTGGGGCAATTTTTTTAGAATCGGAAAAAAATGTAAACTAATAGTGCAGGAATCGAGGAGTATGCTGTGCAAAAATTGCGTCCCTAGGTCAATTCCTTGAGGTCTGAAAAACATTTTCCCGAAATGCTTTCTCCTCCTAATGTTATAATTCCCATAAGGAATATACGGGATTAAAGTGCCCTTGACCTTTTGACTAATTTTGACAACAATTAATAAATTTTAGGTCAGATTTCGACTAGAAGAGGAAGAATAAAGTATGGTGAATACTATCCATGCCCATTGAGGAAGGTCATCTCACCCATGACCTCGCTGGAGGTCAAGGTAAAAAGTTGGGGTCTTTTCCATTAACCTTGACCTCCTGAGGTCATGAGTGGTTCCAGAATTTTTTCAAAGTCACTATTGGCAAGCCCGATCTTGGGGGGTTTCCCCAAAAGTGTAGGAATTTTTTTGGATTGCTACACTGTTGTTTTATTCTTGATCAAACAAAAAGAATGCCCTTTGGAGCACTTGACCTTTGGCGGTTTTCGTTCAATTTTATAGAGGTCACAGGAGATATGACAAAGCAAAATGTGTTTACGATTGCCCACTGAAGGGACTCTTTGAATGCAGTTCACATATTTCAGAATTGCTGCATAGTTATTGAGATATATGCCTCTAAACTTAGGGGTAAAAAAATGCGAAAAACATTATGCACAACCCCAATATAATATTTGCATTAATCCTAAAAAATCTACCTATATTTTGTTTAACATTTTTTTTATGCGATAATGAACAATTATTTTATTTGCTTTTACGCATTACAACATACGATAAAATATTAACAATTTTAGTTTGATTATCGAAAGATTATTTATTGAAATATGTATTATAGTTGTAAATTAAGGACAATGGATATTTTTTTTTAAAAAAAGTTAAATCTACAAACCTTTAAAAATTACTTTAAAATGTTCATAAATTATTTTGTACGATATTACAATACTAAGGTCTATGAAATTCCTAAGAGCAAAAATAATACAATATTATATCGCTATTATATTTATAAGCTAAAATAATTTTTAAAAAATAAAAATTTAAAAGTCTCAAATTAAAGTATTTAAAAATTGATATTAGATATATTAGAAACAAACAAAAATTTTAAAATATTAGCAAAGTGCGGATATAATATGAATAAATTGTAGATAATTATCATAGCTTGAAAAGGGAACTGGCCAACTGATATTTTTATTTAAAATGATACCTGATACTATCCTAATAGCCCTAAAATATTGATCGAGTTATGCACCATTCCAAAAATTCTCTAAAGTTGATGGAAGGTCTTTTTAGGGTACATCCAATATCATCATAAAGCAATATAGTATTGTACTAGTAATGTAGGATAATACATACCTATTTTATTAGAATTTTATTAAATTAAATCGTTAAATTATTACCAGGATGGTAATTAATTTGAAAATGAGAAGGCTTCTGTTTACTAACCTCTTTGAAATGAAAATTAGAATATTTTGAAGGGGTTTATTAAGGGTTGATTTCAATTAAATTATTTATTAAATTGCTCACCCGTGCTCGACTATTATTATTAAAACAAATGCTTTATTCAATAAAATCTCAACGCCGAGTGGGTGTAATTTAAATTGAACAACATATGTATAATTATTTAACTGGAGTCCTAAAATAAAAGAATGTAATTCTATCCACACTTTTTATTAATGGAACTAAGAATGATTATTTCATGTATTAAATTATTAAATTCTAGATTATTAAGTTCTAGCTGTTGAGCCATCCTCAGATCCTCTCCTCCCCCTCCTCCTCATCCTCCTCCTCTTCCAACTCCTCCAGCTCCTCCTCATCCTGTCTTAGCGTGTTCTCCTTGGTGTTCCACCAACCCTTGACTTTTTTAAGATTCCTCACGAGCTCCCTGACCCAAAAAATAAGTAGTGTGATGGAGAGAAGACCAGCCGCAAACCCCTCCAGGGCAGGGTGACATGTTAAATCTTCATTGCCAGGGCCCTTTACCTCTTGCAGTGCCTTCTCAATGCCGTTCTGAATTGCCTTGATACCTCTTGTTAAATGATTTTGATCATCCCGCCAGATAATGCCCAATTGATTGGAAAGCATGCCCGCTTGCCTTCGAGTGTCGTCTCTTAATGCAATAAGCTCAGCTGCTGCCTCCCTCAGAATCCCGTTCGTTTCATTGAGCAAAAAGGCTTGGAGTACACTATATTGAAGGCGACTATTATAAATATTTGGATAATCAAAGAGGTTTCTGTCCACAAAGGTTTTGCTCCAACCTAAAGATGCTCGTATTGTTTTCGTGAATGTTTCAACCTGGGTTCTATCCGTGATGTTTGCTGAGCCGATTTGGAGAAGGAGAGAGAGCAGGACAAGGAGCTTCTGTAATGTTAACATATATAGTTATAGAGAGATTATAATGCAACTATGAATGTATTTTAATTGAGTATTTAAAATAGGAAATTAAATTTTTCAGAAAAAAAAAACAAATAATGATAATAAATAATCCAATCTAACCAAGTCCATTACTGTACGAGAGTGAAGCTCGAGGTGACCGACGTGATCAAAGGGATCCAGGTAAGAAAATTATGTCTTAGAGCTGACCCGAGGTTTGATTGCACCCAATTCCAATTTAATTCTGTAAGGCGACCTCTTGCTGTGTCAAAAAATGCACACTGAAACATCCAGTGCCTCCACCCTCCTATCTCTATGCCACAGAATTTGCACATCTCATCTTTTCCTAACATATGAAATTTCCCTTTAGAGTACACTGCCCCTCTCCCTATTCTGGCTCTTAGAATTAGTAATCTCTGACCCGAATTCGGGTTGTTGGCATAAAATTCCCTGCGATCATCACTTTGTAACTCAAATAAGTTTAGATTAAAGTTCAGTGGATATTGTGTTGACCTCAACCTCTCCAATATCTATATTTCTCTCACTCTCTCTAATCCTAAGGAGTATGGTTGGAAGCTGTTCTATTAAGAGAGGAGCGGACTGATAAGACCAGATGTCCCCCATTCCCAATGCATTCAGCTCCTCCCGTAACCAAAAACACCAGCTATTTTTTGGACAGTTTCTCGCCTCCTTCTTATATACTTTGTATAAATATCTGTTGGGGTCGCAGCAGAGTAGCTTCACCCAGAACCTGCATATATGTGTCATAATCATTTCTCTGGTGTGACTAAGCCCTAACTCCAGTCTAATAAGATAACTTGGTGTAAATCTAGTTAAATGAATGGCTTTCCTTATGTATTGAATATAAAATTTTTCTACCTCCTTCTTAAAGAGTATACCCCATATTACATCTCCATATAGCAAGCACTGGTTGACCAAGGAGTTAAATAGCTCTATTCTAGTCTTTAATGCACTAATCTTCCCTTTATATAGAACCGGCCATAAATCATGGAGAGCCGCCTTAGCCTTTCCCATTCTCGCTTCAAATCCCTTTCTCAGAGACCCTGACGAAGTGAAAAGTACCCCTAAGTATGTATATTCCCGAACTATCTCGATCTCCTTTCCCTCCATGTAAAATTTAAGTTTACTACTTGACTTTCTCCCCCCTCCTTTAAATACCACTACTTTTGTCTTTTTTAAGTTTACCTCTAGTTCCTTCCTTTTACAGTATCTTCCAAAGACCCCCAAGATTGATTGCAAATATGATGGTTCATCTGCCAAAAGCCCCGTATCGTCCGCATATAAAAGATTAGAGATGCATTCATTATTATCTATTTTTGCTCCAGGGATGTTTGAGTCCTTGAGTACCTTTGACAGGTCAGAGATGTACAGTGCAAAAAGCAGAGGACTTAGCGAATCTCCTTGCAAAATTCCAATAGTGTAGTCCACAGGTGCGGATTTCTTCCCCGGGAGTCTAATTTCCATTTGCGCCGAATTATATATGCTAGATAATAAGTTAATTACTTTGCTAGATAGCCCTAAGCTCCAGAGCATTTCCATTAGCTTCTTATGGGGCACTGAGGGAAACGCTCTACGAAAATCAACGAAAGCAACATATAATTTCTTTTTGTTTGCAATCCTATTTTTTATTAGTGAGTTTAAAATGTATACATTATCCATCGTTCCTCTCCCTCTGCGAAAACCACATTGTGAATCTGGAAGGATCCCTTTCTCCTCAGCCCAAGATTCCAGCCTTTTAGCAATCATTGAGGTCAAAAGTTTAAATGTGGTATTCATCAATGCAATGGGGCGATAATTATCTGGATTATTTTTATCTCCCCCTTTATATAAATTAACTATTTCAGCCAGAGCCCAAGCCTGTGGGAGGCATTCCCCCTTATATATATTATTTAAGCCTGCTAGGAGACAATCTCTCGCTCTCCCTATAGATATACCTTTAAGCAATTCATTCGGAATAAGATCGGGGCCGGCTGCCTTGTTGTTCTTGAGCCCATGAATAGCTTGATTCAATTCCTCCAGGGTAAAGTCCACATCAATAGCCTCCACTCTCCTCTCATCCGGGGCTTTCCAGGATGTATCCTTCTCCGGCATCAGCTTTTTATAATAAGATACCCATTCCTCCTCAGGGATATCACATGCATTCATATTACTTTTTCTTAATTTAGATAAGAGCCCCCAAAAGGTCGAGTTAGTGCACCCATTTAATTTTAACTTAATATCCTCCCAGTATGCTTTTTTCTTAGCCCTAATTGCCTTATGATAAGCTACTCTGCTTGCTACCCATAATTCCCTGGCCACATTGCCTCTTCTCCAACAATTTCTCAATCTCCTATATTCCAACTCAAGCCCTTTCGCCTCAATATCGAACCAGGGCTGTTTTCCCATAAATAGTATATCCTCCTCCCTAGCTATAATCTCTAGATCCCTAGATATATTCAAGCAGATGTCAATAAATCTCCCCAGCTCATTACAGCCATCCAAATCCCTATCAAGATGTGAGTTGAAAATCTCCAGCTTTTTCTTAAATCTACTCTTTAAAAAACGTTCACTTTCTCTCAAGATTGGAGTATAAATGCCCATGCTAAAACAGATAGGGAAATGATCTGATTTACCTACAGGTAAGATTCTAAGGTCGCTCTCAAGATCTCTCGTGAGGGCCAGGTCAATGACGCTAGAGCCGTTTTTGTTATTAAATGTAAATTCCCCCGCCCTATCACCCAGAGTCGCCCCATTCCTACAGGTTAATTCCCAAAATTCCATTAATTTAATTAACTCCCTACCTCTTACATTTATAACCTTATCCTTTGAATTCCTATTACCATATTCACCAATACGTGCGTTGAAGTCTCCTAATAACGCTACCTTTTCCCCCGGAAGAGCTTTCTCCAGCCCTAAATGCAGTCCCTCCATCTTCTCTTTCGGGCCTAGATACCCTGATATGATTACAGTTTTAGCTGTGGTGAGACGCACTGCAAAAATTTGGTCCAATTCGTATATAATATCAAAACTAACTCCTTTTCTTGCTAGAAATATAGAGCCGCCACTCACCCTTCCCCTCACTGACGACCTACTACCCGGGACCCAGTGAGCATTGAAATATTTTAACCAACCTGGTAGCGTGCATTTGCTATCCCTCCAAGTCTCTGCGAGAATAATCACGTCAGTCCCCTCGAGCTCCCTTTTTTCGTCTCTGGAAAGATCGTATAAATTATTTAAACCATGAGTATTCCAGTAAGTTATTTTTAAATTATTTCTATTACTATTTGTAATCCTATGGATTTTATTATATAAATTTGTTAATCTATTCCTCCGAACCACTCGGCACCCTCCTCATTCAGTAACCTCCATGCACTCGCCCTCGTCCTTCCCAGAGTACGATTGAATCTGTTTTCCTTCTTTATCCAGAACTTGCATTGTGTTCCCCCTGATTCTGTATGTCCAGGTTGGATCCTCCGTTTTGAGCTGTGCTTTTTTCTTCATCAGAGACCTCCTCTCCGACCTTTCCTGCAAGCTGAGGTCCTCTGAGATGTCCACTCCTTTCTCCTTTAGCTTTTTCCAGGACTTCAAGAGTGCTATCTTGTCTGAAAATCGGACGAGTCTGATCTGTATGTACCTGGGCCGATCTCCCATTCTTCCCAGTCTTCGGGCCCAGTCAAAATCGACCTTTGGGAGTCCGATAAGGGCAAACCACTTCTCCAGAGCATTGACAAGGGAGATCTTGCCGCCCTCACCCTCCTTCACTCCCTTGAGTATGATATTGTTCAGTTTCGCAGCCCTCTCTGCCGATTCGAGTTGTCTTCGGAGTATTTTGATGCTGTCTTCTGCTGTCAGGACCCTCTTGGCTATTTCTTCTTGTCTGTTCAGGCCCTCTTGCAACCCCGCGATCAAAGATCTCACCTCTGCAAACCCCTTCCTCATCTCTTCCATCATCTCATTCATTGTCGTTTCCGGGATTTGCCTAGGGCTTGATGTTTCCTCGGGTTCTTTACGTGGAATTCCCTTTCTCTGCGGCTTCTTTTGTGGTTTGGGATTCTCCCCCGGGGATGGTAATTTCCTTTTGTTCTTCCCTTTGTCGGACATACACCTTCCTCCCCCTCAGAGAAGAAAAGCCTGCAATTTAGAAGATACGGATGGCCTTTCCGGCCTCAGGGTTGCCAAAATATAATATTGTACTCTTCGGCTACATATACTATTAAAAAGGAAGCTTGCCTCAAACGGAAGTAGATTCTCCAGGTTGTAGCCGGGATCCAAATCTTGCAGGGGCGAATTATTTAATACTGCTTTCAAATAATTTAATAGATACAGTATTCTAAGATGCCCCAGTATTCTTATCAGTGAATGAATCAGAGCTAACTTCCAATACGTCTGCTCTCTTGCTCTGCTCAAACGGGACTCCAATTAGATTGGGAATTAATTTGTTCCCTTTTCCAAATACATAGGTAAATTAAAATGGTAACTTTTACGATATTTAAACAATATTAGGAAAGTTACATACAATGTTCAATATATCATACATATTGAATTACATATATCAATGCAAGCCGTGTAATATATGTACAATATAAGGCATAAAGTAATAAACATAATAATATTTTAAATGATTTGCATCGTATAAATAATTTTTTTTTGAGTAATTTTTTGTTCACATCAAGTTAATATACCAAGTATTAGAATTGCCGTATTTGTTTTACAATAGGAGAACATTTAATTCTTTGACTGAATAAATGTTATTTGATTCATGCTCTCTTCGTTGCCTTTCAAATATTTTACAAACAAATTAGCTAATGGAAGATATGAGGAACGACTTAATATTAAAAGGCCTATTGAACTCAATAACCGAAAAACTCGATTAAAAAGAAATATATTCCATGTTCTTACCGATATTTTCAAAATAAGAAGTATGATATACGGATAAAATACTACAATTTAAGAGTTTCAACAAACCATAAAAAAATATATAGAGATGTTGTCTGAACATGCAAAAGATATTAAGTTTATTAAATTGATATACCTATACAATTTTGCAATGTTCAGAAAAATTAAATCATCAGGTTTGTACTTTGTGCCCTTTTGTGCCAACGCCTACCCAGGAGGGCATTCAAAAAATATTGTAATCTCTTTCATAAAATTGGTTTAAAAAATTTTAAAAATGGCTGACGAGCAAATTCTTGCCACATTTTCAAAATGGGTGTCAGATCTCGACAAATTCAACTTTTTACCCTTCCTTGCTGATCCCACCAAAAGACAATTAATTCTTCCCATCCCCCCGAAAATATTTCGAAGAAAAACATTCCCAATTTTTATATTCGTACAAATTTGGCACCTGAGCAAACTAATTTCTTTCGCACTTCAATTGACTTACTTTCACAATGATGTCCAATGGACAATTGCACAAATCACCTACACAATTGGCATCATATTCCAAATTATTTTTGATTTGGTCCTTTTGATTTGTAGGGATGATATTATCCAATTTATGAACATGTTGCAGAATTACAACCGGAGGTTTGGTAAGTCTTTAAAAAAGCCTTATAAAAAAATTAGCTTTAATTTTTTTAAAAATGTTAGTTGCTGAATTTGGTACAAAAGAAATTCATTTTGTGGAAAAATATTTCCAAAAGTTCCAATACATTGCATACGCGATGGTATTTGGATTTGTATGGGGGATTTTATTAACACCAGAGTGTGATATTATTATCATATATCAATGTTTGTATTCCGATATTGGGGTCCAAAAAACGTCATTTTGCAAGCCCTATTTTGGATCCTAGAATTCCCATATCATATTCATATGGTGGCCTATTTGTTCGTGACTGGATACCTTTATGCATCATTCTTATTTTGCATGAGAAATTGGACGGAAATATTAAGGTATGATTTTAGAAATTAATACTTAAAAATTGATCTAATTTTTAATGCAAATTTTAGTGGCCATATCGAGTTGGTGAAGGATTTGGATGGATTTACTTTGATCCAGGACACAAAAACCCTAATTCGGGAATACAAAATTTTGCAAACAATTATTCAAATATTTTCATCAATATTTCGAAAATATGCTCTGATTTCATTCTTTACAATGGGCGTAATTGTAAATATTTTTGCAATGTATGTCGCGGTAAAATTTGCCAAAAATCCAGAATTTTTGCTAATTTCTCTAACATGCTTTTTTGGTTGGATTAACACAAATATTATACTATTTCTTGGAACATTTTATGGTCAAACAATAAAGGAGAATTCGGAAGAGTTTATCAGGGTTTGTGAGGGCGTGGGTCCGATGGCAAGACCAGGGGAAAGGCGCCATCTGGAGAGAATATGCAAAACATTACGGCCAATTGGGATATATTTGCATATCTTTATGAAATTGGATAAGGATGCTTTCCTGGCATTAAGCGAAATAATTAGGGATTGGTTTTTTACACTTTTATTCTCATATTAGTTTATAATATCTATGTCGTCGCCAATTTAGATTTATGGACCATTTGCAAATTGACTGATTGACATTCGGGCTATTTGCAAATAGTCTAGGCCATTTGCAAATAGACCGGGCAATTTGCAATTGGACTGGGAAATATGAAGTAATCGTCTTTAAAATGATTAGAAAGTTTAAAAATGCTTAATTTGAAGCATAATTATCAATTATCAAT